>CM076577.1:906239234-906499306 GCA_034641835.2 Pinus albicaulis
ATCTTACTACTTGAGTTAGGCATACTCTTATCATGAAAAAATTGGGAAAAATAACGAAATGGTATGGAAATTATATTCCTATTTGTATGCAAGGCCAAAGGTTGCTAAAATAACTGGCATACCGATGTAATCGTTTCTTCATTTGCACTATTGCTTTATTTTGGGTAACGTGACTTATTAGAATGAATACCCTTTTTATTATTAGGCAATGTAATATCTTTGTGTTAAAAAATATCTCAGCTTTTCGGCAACATCCTTGAAAACTACACAACATCCCAAATAAATCTTTGCTGCCAAATTATAAGGATAAGAGGAATTAGTTATCGACTATACTAGCATAGCCTATTAGATATGGAAACCCTCTCTTCACGCATATTTTTAAATATAAGTAGTAACCAATCATAATATATTTTCTTATTAATTATATATTTTCTTATTAATTAGGAATCCCAATGGCTAAGAATCGAGTGACACTATATATATATATGTTTGTGGGGGGATGTAATTAGTTTGTACATAGTAATATAATTTTATTTTAATTATTTATATTATTTTATTTTAATTATTTATGTTGGTAATATGAGATTGAATTATTGAGAAAAATAATGAATTTTGTTTTTAGATTGCATTTATTTAGTTGATTATAATTAAATGTAAGGGATAAAGCATCGAATGTAGTCAGTCGATATAATTATAGGTGGGAGTGAATACAGTGTGGATTACACAAATTGTCTTATAATGTGCTTCTCGGTTTCAATGATAATGTTAGGTCCATTTATCACTATAAGTTTTTGATGTGGAGGTCCTTATGGTTTTGGTGTCGGTAATGAGAGTGGATGTAGTGAGGCCTTGCCTCCATTTTGTGTTGCTAAAACATCTCATGTTTCACATGGTCGTGAATGGTGCTAGTCTTGTTTTCATTGTTTGTTGATTAAGGATTTGTCATGCGAAGGTCTTTGTGCTTACGAATGATGTTTTCCTTACCCTTTTGGTTTAAAACTTAGCATGGATTTCTAATACTGGCGTCTTCATGGTTGTGATATTAGTGGCAGGAGATGATGAGTCAAACTCTTATTCTTTGGTTCATCAATGTAACTACTACATTTCTATTCTAGATGTGTTGTTGTCGGGATATGTTAGAACTAACATTTTATACAAACTTTCATTTCTTTTTAAAGATAGGAAATGATGTTGAAATATTAACCTTTCTAATGCTAATATCTTAATATATGGCCATATGACATGTTGACATACTAATGAGTTTTCATTTTTCCATATCCTAGAAATCGTGATATGATGATGTTGAGTGTGTTGGAAGTTATTGTCATTGATGTCAAGTTCAATAGGATTTTTTTAGTTTGATATCCCTCTCAAAGAGCTTCTTAGTGGCATATAACACTTATTCTAAATCCCAATGAATGAAAAGAAACCTAAGTTTTAAGTGACGGACTCCAAGAAAGGTTCCATATGAGACAAGGTTTTGTCATCTATCCATATCGGGGTTGAGCTAGGTAGATGTCAATCAATCTAGAAAAATTCAATTAGGCATATGGAACCCATCCAAGATGTACCAAGGCATTCGAACCTCTAGGAGAGAAACAGAGCAATGCTTGCAAAAATAGTCAGATCCCAAGTTTCCTAACTCCAATATGTAAAGTGAACCCCAATATGACATGGCAACACACGTGGAGCTAAGTGGTAGTGACAAAATGGTTGATGTTACTCAAATTAATGACATGGCACCCTGAGGTGAGGACACATGGAAGGTGGGTTCTTCTCTTTTAGGTGGTCAAACTAACACATTATAGTACATGTGGTATCTAGATGGCTATAGCTGGTAGTAGCATAACACGAATCTGACATCACACTCTATTTTCATGAAACATAGTAGGTGGGTTCAGTATTTTTGGGTGACCAAGTGACCCCTTCTCAAGTGACACATGGTGGCAACCTGGCATGATAGGTGGAAAAGAGAATACAAGGAAGATGATGTGGAAGGCCTTGGGATTTGCACTAGTAGGTTACTTTGCAAGGCTTAGTAGCATTAAATAAATTTCCATTTTTAAGTGATTTTGGAGTATTGAGGAAAAATTACATATGGGCATCTAGTGGCAAGGCATGTAATGTGAAGGGAAGTAAGGATTTGGTCCTGTATCCCCAAATCTAGGACCTAAAGCAAGGTTAAAGTGTTATCCAAATATCTAATGGAAAGGAATATAGTGTGAAGGGAAGTGAGGATTGAATCTTGGATCCTCACATCTAGGATTTAGTATAAGGTCAATGTATTATCTCACCGACTAGCCATATAGTGGTGTAGTATAGTGTGAAGGGGATTAAGTATTGGGTGTCGAATTTCATAGGAAAAATTTGTATAACAAGATTTGACCAGATTACATAGGACATTAGGTTAAGCATCCTTTTGGCATAACCTATGAGTCCTGGCCCATGGTCATATGTTCCATGGTGGCTAAATCTCGAGGGTCACGATTGATAAATTTTGTGTTTCAGGTGTGAAAAATAGTTAAACTGAAATTTCTTTAAAAGGGTCAAGTTTTTATGTATGTGGATATAAAATAGAAATAAAATGACATGAATCTGAAGTGTCTCATGTTATCATGATTTTGAAGGTCAAAAGACTGCACAGTAAACAAGTATTATCAAGGAAATTTTGCTAGAGGCTATGAAAACACATAAAGTTTATATAAGTTGAGTTCTTGATTACGAAAAAAATATTAGAGAGAGAGAGTATGCATGAGAATACTTGGAAGAGTTTGAAACTACTAAATGTCATGAATATTAAGTAGATGAGAGACAAAGTGTGCAAAGGAGAGCTAAGCAGGTTTCAAGTGAACATGGGGATTGGTTGATATATGAAGTTTTTTTGTATAATAATATTGTTAAGAATAAAAGAAATAGATGGTGTTGCAAAGAAAATGTCAAAGAATCTAGGATGAACTAATATTAAAGTTGAATATTAGGGGTGTGGAGTCTCCTTCAAGTAGGTCCTTATAATGATCAAGGGACTGGTGCCTCCAATAGGTTGGTGCCTGCAAATAATGGGAGATGTGATCTGGATTGGATCATTATAGTTTTTATCATTCATATTGATTCTTTCAAAGTGGAAAAAGTGGAGGAATGAGCTCACAAGGCCATTTTCACTAACAATGCAAGTTTGGAAAATTTTAGGTGAAAAACTTTAGGAGCCATTTTTAGTCCTTAAATGAACACTCTTTCTAGTTCCAAACTTACTATGTACCTATATTACATAACTCTGTGTCGATACATTTACAATGGCGTAAGAATCACCTTAATCAAAGCTTATACGAGAAGGTTATGCCTCTCAGAAGTCATCCTGTCGAAATTGACCACCATAATTTGAGAGGATGCCACATTAGCCACCATCACTCATGGAAAATAGGTTATCCACATGACCATGATGAATAAGACTCTAGAAGAGTCCATATTATAACTCTCGTTAAGAGTTAAAGGATTCAAACCTAACCACTATTAGGCTATTGGGTTGTGTTATAATCGGGCCAGTAGGAGGAAAAGGGGTTCCCTTGTTTCTAAATGTATTTTTTCCATAGATGAACATAGTATCCAAGAGGGATAGGGAGAGAGAATACAGAGAGGATTTTTACATTGTATTAGCCAATTGGCCATAGGCCTTACTTCTTTATACTTGAAACCATTTTCTATTCAAATAAAGAGTGCAATGTGGCCTCACCTTCTAGTTGAGATTTCTACTGAAAGGATTTCCCTTGTTATATCTTGTGCAAATAATGGTTTTTGAGTTTATATTTCACTATTATCTATTTTCTACATAATTATAATTTTCATGCATACACAATAAACAATAATTTACATATCAAAAAATATAAAGACAAATAAACCCTCATAGTGTATATTTAATATTTTTAAGTATAGTTTTATCAGATTTGTTGTGATGAACTATCCAGTGGGATATTCATGGTAGTTTATAGATCATATTGGTACCATAAAAGGTTTGTCTGGGCATATTATGGATATTTATAGGGGACCTATATCGACTAAGCCAAAATTCATAAAACCATACTCATGGATATCAAATATGTGAATAACCCTCATGATCCTACAAAGGAGATGTTTTTGAAACTAGAATAAATATAAAACATAACATGAATCTCCTCATGTAAACCTTGACTAATAAGTGTTGAAATGGAAACAAGAATGACACCCCAAGGGGGCTTCTAATTTAATTTTCCTTTAATTAAATTAGAAGTAAATTATAATTCTACATCACATGACAACCTGTAAGTGTTAACTGAGTCAAAAAGACTTAGTTAGCTCATTCAATTCGAGTTGAGGTTCAAAATGGAGGTATGTAGAGGTCACTTTATGTTTTAGGGGGTCCAATTGCAGTTTTTTTTTAGCTTTAATTAGTTAACTCAATTATTTGAGTTAAAATAAGTTTAACTAGTTCTAACTGAGAGATAAGCTAGTGATAGGTCGAGTGAATTAAATATGATTTAATTCACATGCAGTGATCAATCATATAATTGATAATTCTTTATAAATAGTTGTTTCATGTAATTTTTAAGTAAGGTCCAGTTGAGATTGGGGTTAAAGGGAAGATAACTATCAGTTGTTGATCTGAAAATGGAACTATTTTTAAATTTTGTGAAAAGTATCCATTTCCAATTAATTAAGTGTGCAAAGTATTCCCCATGTCTTGCAGGTTAAACAAAATGTTTTTGGTAATTGTTTCTGAGTTTTTGTGTGAGTAAATGTTTATTAAGTTTATTGTTTAAAATATTATATCAGAAATACACAGTAAGAGAAATTCACCATAGCATAACACAACAAACTGATGAGGTAGTTCACCCCTCCTAGGCTACATCTGTCGGGTCCAAGGCTCCCAATGGGAATTTCCTTGCTCTATTAAGTTGCTAAAAGTGGTTATACAGTGAAAAATATGCCTAAACAGGAAAAACCAGCTGTGAAATTGACTTTAGAAGACATAAATAGCTAAAAATGGCTTTTGTTTCACCTCAAACAGTGAAGTACAACCCAATACAGCTCCATCTTCCTTATGACCCTGGTGGCCCCTTCCTCTTCCCTAAAGAAAAAATGGCTGAAGAATACCTATGTTCACTCTGAAACCTGTAACAAACACTCTAGAAGGTCGACAAAAGCCAAAATTAACTAAAATTTCATCTTGTTTGGTCAAAAATGGAGAAAGTTATGACCAAAACAATTTTTTTCCCAGTGGCACTAGAAAACCTCCTCCAAATTTGGAGGAACTCTAGTTAATGCTCCAGAATCGGTGGAATTGCTTAAAAGGCGGAACTGCACGCTAAAATTAGAGGTAGAAATAAATTTAACTATTAGTTCCAAGCGCGTTCACATGCAGAAAAGACGGACGATTATCTTGTTGGTGGATAATGTTTTAGCCCCCGCCCATGGTCATGGGTCAGAGGTCTTGTGGTGAGGGGCTAACCCCAAAGGGGCTTAACCCATTTATTCCACCGGTTCAATGGTCTTAGCTCTTGGTTCCGAACAACTCTGCTCGTTCAACTCCGCTCATTCAAAACAAACGACGACCCGACTCCCCCATTCAGAGTGACCGACCTACATTCACCAATGACTTGACTCGCCCAATGTGCACATTCTGCCCACAATCGTGTTGGTCAGGTCGACCCTGCCTAAGGTGTTGGGTCAAGGGTTTGACCCCCCTTACCTTTAACATTTTTAACATGACCCTTTAACCAATGGCCTGGGGCCACGTGGCCGCCTCCGGGCATGCCACGTGGCACCCTCCAACAGGCCTATAAAAACATTATAAAAATTAAATTTTTTCCGTATAAATTTTTTTGAAAATGACAATTTTTTTGGTCAAAAAAATCATGTTTTGAAGGTCATTGCGCAATTTAAAACTTCAGTAACTTTCACATACAACATCATATTTGAGTGTCGTTCACAGCGCCAGAATCATAGCAACGAGGCCTTTCTGCTCGTTTAGATTGCAACCAATTCTCAGCAATTCCATTTTTTAGCATTTTTTCAACTTGGACATGATCTCCTGATCACACCTCCCCATTGGGCAGCTTTTGGACCCCAAAAGCCTTCAATTACCTATTAAGAAGATGAGGGTATAGATCCCTCACCTTTTCCACCTCCATCCATTTTTCCTTACTCGGTTTGATGCCTTTAAGACCAACCTGAACATAATCGACACTTCCCCTCCTCGAAGTGCTTGTCCTTCTGTCAAGGATATCATCCTCTTTCAGCTCATCCAAAAATTATGGTGATAAATCCTCTATGGATGGCAGTTGAATGTCACTTTCATGCTTAGCAATTAAAGGAGGTTCATACAAATGTAAATTTTCCACATTCACAATGGAATACATTTGCATATATGAAGGCAAATCCAGTTGAAAAACATTATTTCCAAATTTTTTGAGGATATTGAATGCACCATAATGAATAGACTTCAGCTTTTTACCTTCTCCTTGCATTCTTTCCTTACTAATGTGCAGCCATACCTCATCTCCTTCTTGAAAAGTATGATCAATTCTGTGTTTGTCATGCCTCTCCTTGTACTTGCCTTGACCTTTTTCAAGTTGTTCTTGAACCTGCTGATGTATGAGATAAATTATTTCAATGAACATTCGAGCTTTGTCAATGTCACTATGCCCATCAATGGAAACATCCTTCTCAAGAATGAAATATAAAGGTGACTTGGGCAAATACCCAAAACAAGCTTTGAAAGGTGAAGTATTTATAGAAGAGTGCTTGGCCCGGTTGTAAGCATGCTGGATGTAATGCAAATGCTCATCCCAAAGCTTGGGATGCTTGCTGCAATAACCTTTCAAAAGATGTGCAATGGTTTTTTTCACTACCTTTGTTTGACCATCTGTTTGCGGATGGAAAGCAATACTCTTCTTCAACTTCGTGTCCATCATCTTCCATAAATTGGACCAAAAATTCCCAACAAATCTAGAATCCCTGACACTAAAAATAGAAGTAGGCAAGCCATAATGAACTCATACATGTTGAAAATATAAATCAACAGTTTTTTCAACAGTTATAGATTTCTTACATGGCATAAGAATACACATCTTTCTAAATCTATCAACTACTACATAAATATAATCATGTCGCTTTCAAGATAATGGTAGACCTCCAGCAAAATCCATAGAAACACTTTCCCATGTTCTAGAAGGTACCAGCAATGGCGTATATAAACCAAGCTTCCTATTGCTAGGGTTTCTTGTAGCACATAATGAACAACCTATAATGAAACGTGAAACACTATCTACCATGCAAGGCCAATAAAAATACCTCTGTAAATGTGCCACAGTTTTGCTTACCCCAAAATGTTCAGCAATAAGAGAAGAATGAGCTTCTCTCATGACACTTAGTCTCTCCCCCTGTGGTATACATAACTTGCCCAAATGAAACAGAAAATTATTATGCAAGTGATAATCATTCTCCTCAACATGATTCCCTTCATTCAAGTTAGCATACACATCCTTAAAATCAACATCTGATGCATATTGTTCTATGTAGCTCTCGTGTAAAATAGAATCATTCTTAAGTAAAGTAGTAGCACTAATAATAGGCATGAAAGCATATTAGAAACTTTATTGAAAATACCTTTATTATAACTTATTACCAAGTGAAATTGTTGTAGTAAACCCATCCATTTGAAATGTCGTGACTGTTGTAATTTACTTTGCAACTGCAAACACTGTAAAGGCTGATGGTCGCTATGAACAACTGTTTCTTTTCCCATCAAATAGTGTTTCCACTTTTTGACGCTTTGTACCAATGCATAAAACTCCTTCTTGTATGTAGGATAATTCACAACAACACCATTAAATGTCTCAGAATGAAATGTGATAGGCTTACCATGCTGTAAAATAATTGCACCCATGGCATAATCACTAGCATCGATCTGAATCTCGAATGGTTGTCTCAAGTCCAGTAATGAAAGAACTGGAGCTAAACTTATCTTCTCTTTCAAAGACTCAAAAGCTTTATGTTGTTTGCCTCCCCATTGGAAAACACGCTTCAAACTTGTCACTGCATGCATAGGAGCTGCTATGGCAAAGAAGTCAGAAATAAACTTCCTCCAATACTGAGCTGCACCCAAAAAACTTCTTACCTATGTAATGGATTTGGGAGTAGGCAAATTCACAATGGCTTCTACCTTAGAAGGATCAATTCTCAAAGCACCTCCTCCTACTATGTGTCCCAAATAAACCAAAGAATTCTTTCCAAATTCACACTTTGACATTTTAAGAAACAACTCATTTTTCTTCAAAATATCAAGCACTTTCTTAACATGCATGACATGCTCTTCTCTAGTCTTGCTGAAAATTAAGATGTCATCTAAGTAGACAATAGCGAAATCATCAATAAAAGGACGTAATACATCATCCATTACCCGCATGAAAATTGCAGGTGCATGGCATAAACCAAATGGCATAACAAGCCACTCAAAGAGTCCCTATTTGGTTTTAAACGTTGCCTTCCAAATGTCACTTTCTGCAATTCTAACTTGATGATAACCACTACGTAAGTCTAACTTAGTGAAATATTTAACATCTTTCATCTGATCTAACAAATCATCTATCCTTGGGAGTGGGTAACGATTCTTTACTGTTATTTTGTTCAATGCCTTGAAGTCCACACACATGCACCAAGTTCCATCTTTCTTTGGAATCAACACTATCGGTGACCCACATCGCGAAGTTCTTGGTCTTATGAAACCTTTGTCCAACAATTCCTTAATTTGCCTCTTGATTTTAGCATTCTCCATGATAGACATGCGGTACATGCCTATGTTAGGAAGGGGAGAATCTTTTTGTAACTAGATTTCATGTTGAATCTCCCTTTTAGGAGGAAAACCTGTCGGTTCCTGAAACATCTCATGATGTGCATCAACTACACCATATAAATCTGATTTAAGCTTGGAATCACAATTTTCAAATGACTCATGATTCACATCAACCTTGGGCTTAACCATAAGAAGTACAAAACTCTTACTAGAATTCACTAGCCTTTTTACCTGTCCCGCATTTACCATCGCTATATTTTCCTTCTTGCGATGTGCTCTGACAATGAACTCCTTGCCATATTTAAAGAGATGATACTTATTTTCATGGCGATGGAAGATCACTTTCTTGTCAAATAAGTAAGGACTTCCCAAAACAATTCCTGATATATCAAGCGGTACTACATCAAGTTCAACTATGTCAATAAAGTGTGCAATGATCGCGAATCGCAATATGCAGTTTCTTGAGACTTTTAAGTTTGCATCCTTGCATATCCACCCAGGTGGATAAGGCTTTGGATGTGGAATGGTTTCAATTTTAAGTTTTTTGACCAAGTCTTCTGATATGATATTTTCTTGTGACCCATTGTCAAACGATGTGTCAATTTTTATATATTTTGAGACTACCCTCACATGGAACAATTCAATTCTTCCTTCCTCATTTGGAGTTTGTACACGAAAGATTGAAGTACTAGTGCTTGGCTTAGTTTCAGTTTCCTTTCCCTTCATATTTTTCAAACCCATGGCTGCAATTTTGGTTTCGTCACCTAAATCATCACCTAAGTCTTGTGGTGTAGTTATAGTAGCTGCAGTTTTCTTCTTTCCTTTGCTTTTGTTAAACTGAGTTCTTTTTTCAGGATGTAATTTCCAACAGTTTTTCTCTTCATGGCCTTCTCTTGAACAGTGTTTACATATCACTTTCTCACCCTCTTTTTTGACAGATGAATTCTTTTTTCCTTTTCCCTTAAAGGTTTTATCTTTGTTTTTCCCCTTAAAAGGCTTGTTTCTACCCTCATCAAAAGTGTTTTTTCCTCTAGCCTCTAAATGCGTAGCTTGTACACAAACTTCGTCTAGACTAGTAGGATTGAACATAAGGATAGTATGTCTAAGGTAGCTATGCAAACCACCTATATATTTCAGCAAAGTATCTTGAATTTGTAAGTCTACCCCTAATAAAAGTGCTCTTCTCCTAAACTCTTGGGATAGTCTTGTACATTTTGTCCCTTAATTTGTCTGAAGTTTTGCCAGTTCATGATAGGCTTTTGTAAATGAGCTAACAGATAAAATTGCTTTTTAATTGCAGCAATAAATTCAGCCCATGATAAAGTGATCTTACCATGTTTTTTAATTTCATCCTTGGTCTTGGCTTCCTACCATACCAATGCTGCTCCATCCATTCTCAAAGAGGCTAATTGTATCTTGGTGTCGTCATCATGAAGGTTTTGTATCCTCAAGTAAACTTCCAACTGTCTTATCCAATTATCAAGTTTCTCTACATTGACCTCCCCATTAAGCATAGGCAACTCAAATTTATCATCTAGCTTTAAAAATGGAATTTTACCAGTGGTTTTAGACTTGTGAGGTTGATTCACCGAAGTAGAGGATGACGAGGTAGAGGAAGAGGATGAAGATGGGGATGGTGGATCACCATTACCTCCATGTTCTTTCTTTGAATTGTCATTACTTTTCTTTCCTCCTGAAGAAACCTCTCCTTCTTTCTGGTGTTTAGACCCTTCTCCAACAAGCCTATAATTCCTTTCTTGGTAGAGTATCCTCACTATCTCCATCATGTTCAAGAAAGCCTTTCGGAACACCCATTCCTCTTCTTTGGGATCAATGTCTTCAGGAGCTTCTCCTTCTCTTGAAGACATACTTGAGGCTTCTTATTGCTCTTGGAGGTGGCTCTCTGGCCCTTCTTGGTTGAGGATTACTTTGTGCACTCACCAAGTGTCCTTCACCTCTCTTGAGTTTAAGCCTAGTAAGCATCAAAACTTGCAAACAATCAACTATATCTTTGCACAAGAAAAAATTTAGAGTAAAACTCTAGCTCTGATACCATCTAATCTGAAAATGGAACTATTTGTAAATGTTGTGCAAAGTATCCATTTCCAATTAATTAAGTGTGCAAAGTATTCCCCATGTCTTGCAGGTTAAACAAAATGTTTTTGGTAATTTTTTCTGAGTTTTTGTGTGAGGAAATTTTATTAATTTTATTGTTTAACATATTATATCAGAAATACACAGCAAGAGAAATTCACCATAGCATAACACAACAAACTGATTAGGCAGTTCACCCCTCCTGGGCTACATCTGTCGAGTCCAAGGCTCCCAATGGGCATGTCCTTGCTCTATTAAGTTGCTCAAAATGGTTATATAGTGGAAAATATGCCTAAACATGAAAAACCAACTTCCAAATTGACTTTATAAGACATAAATAAGCTAAAAATGGCTTTTGTTTCACCTCAAACAGTGAAGTACAACCCAATACAGCTCCATCTTCCTGATGGCCCTGGTGGCCCTTTCCTCTTCCCTAAAGTAAAAATGGCTGAAGAACACCTCTATTCGCTCTGCAATCTATCCCAAACACTCTAGAAGGTCGAAGAAATCCAAAATTGACTAAAATTTCATCTTTTTTGGTTGAAAATGGAGAAATTTATGACCAAAAATATTTTTTTCCCAGTGGCACTAGAAAACCTCCTTTGAATCTGGAGGAACTCCAGTTAATGCTCCAGAATCAGCGGAATTTCTTAAAAGGTGAAACTGCGTGCTAAAATTGGAGGTAGCAATAAACTTAACTGTTAGTTCTAAGCGCATTCACATGTAGAAAAGGCGGATGGTTATCTTGCTGGCGGATAATGTTTTAGCCCCCGCCCATGGTCATGGGTCGGAGGTCCTGTGGTGAGGGGCTAACCCCAAAGGGTTTTAACCCATTTATTCTGTCGGTTCAATGGTCTTAGCTCTTGTTTCCGAGCGCGTGGTCATGGGGCCTTATTCCTTAGCCCTGAGGGCCTAAATAAACTCTGATCATTAAAAACAAACAACAACCTAACTTTCCCATTCAGAGTGACCCACTTACATTCACCAATGACCCGAATTGCCCACTGTGCACATTCTGCCCGCTGTCGTGTTGGTCAGGTCGACCCTGCCTGAGGTGTCGGGTTGAGGGTTCGACCCCCCTTTCCTTCAACATTTTTAACATGACCCTTTAACCAATGGCTTGGGGCCACGTGGAAACCTCCGGGCAGGCCACGTGGCACCCTCCAACAGGCCAATAAAAACATTATAAAAATTAAATTTTTCCATATAAAACTTTTTGAAAATGATAATTGTTTTGGTCAAAAAAGTCTTGTTTTGAAGGTCATTGGGCAATTTCAAACTCAATAACTTTCACATACGACATCAGATTTGAGTGCCTCTCATAGCACCAGAATTGTAACGATGCGGCCTTTCCGGTCATTCAAATTACAACCAATTATGAGAAGTTCCATTTTTGAGCATTTTTTCGACTTGGACATGATCTCCTAATCAGTTGTATAGTTAGAACATTGTACAGGTCATGCATTAGATCATCAAGATGCCATAGATGTATTGTGCAATATGTTAATGGTAATTTCAAAATTAATAGGGGCTTAATTAGCCCAGGAATGCATGAGCAAGGCTGGTCAGTCATGTGTAGGGAATTGGTTAAGTATTGGACCAAACCTTCCAAGATCGATGTGAGACAGTTAGCAGAGTGTAGAGGTTTCCCAGGAATGGAAATAATATTTTATTTTTCATGTTCTTGAATTTACGCAATACACAGATAGTGAGTTTTTTAGATGAGGATTTCCCCACAATACATAGTGTGTTGTGCGATTGATAAGTCTTTCTCTTAATTATTTATGTGATTGTGCGATCGAAATTAGTTTACACAATTTGTAGAGTTGGTCCAGTATTTTGTTTTAGTAAATTACAAGATCATTTGAATATATTTAGATATTTATATATGGTATAAGAGAAGGAATCACTATATAAGAGAAGAAAAAAAAAAAAAATGAATAGGTGAATCAAATTTGCAAATTTATTCTTCAGTACCAGCAAGAGATCAAGATGTCTTTCACTGGCTTCAGACTTGAATATGCCCTTACGAGTAATTCGAATTACATAAAATGGAAGGATAGGGTGGAGGAAGTGCTAGAGGAAAATGGATTGGAGGAATTCATATACAGTGATATTCCCCAGCCCATAGTAGCATATGCTCAACTTCTTGATGCGTGGAAGAAGAATGTAGCAAATGCGAGAAGGATTTTGTTAGGAGTTCAAGATCATATTGTCTCGAACCTCCATGGAAATGAAACTCCATATGCTATGTGGAAGGCTTTAACATATATGTTTCAGAATAACATCGACCATAGGAAGCTATCGTTGAAGGACAAGCAAAGAAATATCAAGATGGAGAAGGGAAACACAATTCCAAAATACTTGACGAATTTTTCTCAATGTCGAGATGAGATTGGAAGGGTTGGGGTGACAGTTGCCCATTATGATTTGGTGAGCCTATCACTTCTAGGCCTTCCCAATATCTAGCATAGCTACTAGAAATCAGCGAATGGGAGGGAAAAGCTACCAAAGTGGGAGTGATAGTGGTCTGACTTGGTATAAGAGATTGGAAGCTACCACCTTTGATGCCGCCATTCTCCTCACCACCATCTTCACCATCATTTTCTTCCACGACAAGCCCTTCAAAAACACCTCCACAATCTCCAAAAGGTCATGGTAAAACTTCATTTTTAAAGCTTGGCATTAAGTTTGATTTGCCTATGTATGGTGGAGAGGTAAATGTTGAAAGATTAGAAAACTGGATACGCTAGCTTGAAGTGTATTGCAGTATACAAAGGATCAAGGATGATGACACCAAGATTTAGCTTGCTTCATTAATATTGGAAAGTGCAACTCTTATTTGGTGGGAAGACAAAACTCAAGAGGACATGAAGAAACATGGTAATGTCTTAACCTCTTGGAATGATTGTGTTGCTACCTTAAGGAGACAATTTTTTCCATTAGAATACATGCAAAAGGCTATAATGGACTAGAAAAACTTTATGCAAGGTAAAGGACAAAGTGTGCAAATCTATACTCAAGAATTTAGGAGAAGAGCACTAACTTTGAGTGTAGATTTAACATTTAAAGAAACTATGTTAAAGTACATTGGAGGTTTTCATAGTTACCTAAGACATACTATTCTCATGTTTAATCCTTCAAGTTTAGATAAAGTATGTGTACAAGCCACACATCTAGAAGTAAGAGGGAAACATGTTTTAGATGAGACAAGTGAGGATACCTTTGAGTCTGAAGAGAAAGGAAAGGGTAAGTTCAAGGGTAAAGGTAAGAATAATGCTTTTATCAATATGGAGAAAGAAAAACTCACATGAAAAAATTGTTCCAAATATGGGCATGATGAAGATCATTGTTGGAAACTTCATCCAGAGATGAGACCCAACAAGCTTAAAAACAAGGAGAAGGAGAAAACATTTGCTATAATAACACATGATTTAGGTTTTGATTCTGAAGATTAAACAAATATCACTGCAATGGGTTTGAAAGGTACGGACATTGCAAATACTAGTTCTTCAAGTTGTCTCAATAATACTCAATATAATGAAACAAGAATTGAACTTTTCCATGTTAGAGTTATTTCAAAGCATACCAAGATTTACACCCAATTTGATAGTGGTTTATAAGAAAACCTTATTTCTGAAGACATAGTCAAGAAGTTGAATTTAAAAACCATTCTTCATCCAAGACCTTATCCTTTAGGTTTGATATGTAAGAATTCAAATTTTCAGGTGACAAGGAAGTGCATGCTTAGATTTGAAATCACTGCAAACTTTCTTGATGAAGTTGAACTTGATGTTGTTCCACTTGATATTTCTGGTAATTTTTTTGGGAGCCCATATCTTTATGATAGGAAAGCAATATTTCATCGTCATGAGAATAAGTATCTCTTGTTCAATAATGTGATTGAGTACATTGTTAGAGCACATAGAAAGAAGATGAATTCATCTCTTATGCTAGACAAATGAAGAGAATTGTGAATGCCAGTAAATTTTTTTCTTTGTTAATGTTCAAGCATCAAGATGTTGTGAATGAGGCATTTCAAGGTGACACATCAAACTAAAATTCTGATTTCATTGAGGTTGCTAATGGTAGTGATAAGATGTTTCAGGAGTCTAAAATGTTGCCTTCAAAAAGAGGTAAACAAGATGCAATAAAATTGTAGCAGTATGCATCATTGTTGAGTAGTGATGTGAACAAGATGTCAGTGTAAGAGAGTGCAAAGATAAAAGGGAAAGCGCCGAACAAATTTGACAAAGATGGAATTGGGTTCAAAATTTCTTCTTGTGGGTTTCACAAAGTATCATATTTTAAATGGGATGTTGGATGGCGATGGCAATCACATTTGGTTAAGAGTCGAGCCAAGCGTAAGGAAAGACAAGCTAAACATCGTCATGTCGACAATGTTTGAAAGGAAAAGAATTTAAAGTTGTTTAAGCTTCCTTTGATTTAGTAATTGATGAATGAGGGAACATGTTTGTTTCGTCAAGGACACTTTTTTGTTCTGCAAATTTTGGGAAATTGTAGAAAGATGGTATCTAAAACAGCATGTTAAGGTCTCCAAATTCGAGGAAAAGATCAATTTTCTTGAAAAGCTCAAATTGTTGAATTCAGGAAAATTCCAGTGGATTGAGACTAAAAGGGTGAGGGGGGATGTACCCTTATCCAAATGTTCAATAATAAAAGATATTTTTGGGTCTAAAAGCTTCCAGTGGGGAGGAGTGATTAGGTGCTAAAAAATATGCTAAAAAATGAAGTTGTTGGAATGGTGTAGAACTTGAACGACTTTGTAGATATCGTCATTTTGAATATGTCACAACTCGCTTCACAGAAAACTGATACTATATTCTCCCATAAATGTGTTCTGTTTGTTTTTCCAAAGATGCAATTTTTAAAAAAAGGACAGCTGATTAGGAAAAAATTTGGGCCAGTGGTAGGCTGCCACGTGGCCCCTTTTAGTTGGTCTAAATTAAAATTTGTTGGCCTATCATTTCCTGACAAGTGGTGGCCCTGATTGGTTTAGTCGTGGTTGAATTTGGTTGGTGGCCAACCACATGGTACCACTTGGCCCAACCAGAGACCACCACGTGGCAACACGGGGGGAACCAAAATATGGTTATATATTCCAAACTGCACCTCCGTGGATTCAAAACAGTGACCACATTCCAAACAACGCTGAGTCTTAACTCGATGGTCTACCACATTCCTTGTTTAACCTTAGCAAACAAACATTATATGAAATGTATGTCGCGGAGGTTTGGGGGAAGGGGTCGGGGATTAGCCCCAGTCCCCCCCGGCCATATTACACCATATGGCCTATGGCGCGAGACCAAGGGTGCGATGGTATGGCACAAATTTCTTAATTAAAAAATTAATAATTGGGCGCCGAATATTATGGTTTTAAAATCGTATGTTACAAATTATTATGCATTTTAATGATTTGACAATTTTGCCCGAAATTCTTGAAATTTGTTGCTCGATCAACTGAAATCAGGGCGAAATTGTAAGACATTTCCAGATATTGGGGAATTTGTGGTGCGATTAGTAGAAAAGCTAGAGAGGCTCATAACTTCTTCATTTTTTGACCAATTTTGGAGTAGAAAGAGGCTAGACAGACATTTTTATAGTTCTGGAGCTGATGGAACATGTTTTGAAGCCATTTGAGCATTGTAAATGTATGTAATCATCATTTTTAGCATAGTGATATAGGGCCAACCCATTGGAATCTAGACCAAGGACACATAGCTCATAAGGGGTCAAATCATTCATCACTTGTCGTGTTGTGGTTATTTTTATGGTGCATTTTTCTGTTGTTTCTGTTATTTCAGAGTTTTAAATGCATGCTTTATGTGTTTAAAAATTTAACATAAAAGCTCATAAAACTCAGTTTTAGCACTTGCAATTTACAAACCATCAAGAAAATTTTCATTAAGATCTCATATAGATCATATGTACGATAATTTCTTTGGATATTTGTATTTAGTGTGCCCATGTCCCTTCTTAGAGTTAAAGATACATTGGATGCAAATTTTGTAAATATCCCTACAACATGGGCACCCTTGAGATGGATTTTGTGTACACATGTACAATTCATAATTGGATGCAAATTTTATGTTGGTGCTTATAAATCCCTAAGACATGGATCGAATAATATGGTTGTTTTGGTAGCCCTAGAGACAAATTTAGCTTATTTTTATTCATTTTACTTACTGGTTAGAGCCGCAACTTCAAATACCTTTCAAGGTATAGAATTCTTTGAGACAAGTAACATGCTAATCTCCTTGATTCTTCTAAGGAAGTTGCTAAAAGTTTTAGCCAAAGGAAAAACTTCAGAAGCCATTGCAAAGCTGATGGAATTAGCTCCAAACACAACAATCTTTCTCACAATGGACGATGATGGAAAATAAAAGTTCAACATGAGATCAATAGTGAACTGATATGAATGACACTCTAAAATTTGTTCTAGGGGAAAAGATACCAATAGATGGGTTGGTGATTTAGGGTCAAAGTCATGTCAATGAAAGTATGCTGACAGGGGAACCTCTACCTATTACAAAAGGGATTGGTGATAAAGTATTCAAAGGAACCATGAATCAAGTAAGAGGGTAGCATGTGAGAGCTACTCATGTAGGTTCTGAAAATGCTCTTTCAGAAATTGTTAGGCTTGTCGAAACCAATGAGATGAATAAAGCTCCATCCTAAGAAGCTAAGCCTCTGATGAAGTAGGGCGAGCCTCTGGTGAAGCAGGGCCCTCTGTCGGTTGGGTTTTTTTGGCCCTATATCCTTCACCCCTGGCTACGCATGGTGTATCTTCTCTTCGTTCAATAAATCTAATTCACACTTGAATGGTGAAAAAGGTACATGTTTTATCTTTAGAAATTTATAAAAAACAAATTCTAAAAATTCTTATACAGAACTAGAATTCTCATTCTTATTTACAAAAACAGAATGGTAAAAAGCAACACATGTTTTCTCATATCTAAACAAATAATGGTATAGCAAATTGCTTAATAATACTTCACATATAGACGAAAGCTATTCAAACTATGTATAGGATATAGCCGAAGGATATTGAATCTTAGGAGGAAAATGAAAGCTCTCAACGAAAGCTAGTCAAGCTATGTATAGGATATAGAGGAAAGATATTGAATCGGTGGAGGAAAATGAAACCTCGGAGAGTTTGGAGCACGTGCTAGGCGGTACTCTCCGGTACCCGTGTAACTATGAAAAACACACATATAAAATATTTTAAAACACAAACACAGTTTAATCTCCTTTACGTTTTTTATAACGAGGAAATTGTTGATTAAAAAAGACACATAAAATATTTTAAAACACAAACACAGTTTAATCTCCCAGCAGCCCACAAAACAAAACAAAAATAATCTAATTTATTCCCATTAATTGAATTCTAATCGTTTCTTCTCACATCTCATTTACCATTGCTTTTCACCTCTGATTTAATTAGTGTTAGAAACTTCTAGCACTGATTAAATCATTATAAAGAATGAAGCAATCTTAATAAATTTCTGTTCAACGGTGGCAATCATCTTCAGGAATGGCTAATATGCTTGACGTCTCCAAAGTTACGAGAATGACCACAAGCTTGGACTACATTGGTGGTTCATTTTCCAGAGATATACATCTATCTTTTGCTCCAGAAATGATAGTCGCATCCATTGAGAAATACAGAACGATATGACTGCGATGGGGTCGTCAATACACGTGTGTGTTATTTTTTTATCCTAAATCTATTTTTTTTAAGTATTAGTTAAATCTTTCTTAAAATTACAAGTTGAATTGTGTAATATTTACAACACTCAAAGATTGCAATCTCTCACAATTATATAATCAAAGATTACACTATCACACAATTATATATTCAATGATTACATTCTCACACCATTATATAACGGAATTACAACCAAAAACCCAACACATAAAATAATTAGAAAACACCAATTAATTTGTGATTATGTCCAGCATAGTCCACCATTTTACGATAAAACTTGTTCTTGGCTTTTACGATAAAAGGTGCGTCCAATGGCAGCGTCGTTGCTTCTGTGTCAATTTCACGACTGTTCAGTTATTATATTAATTTCATCGCACTTTATCTTTGTTTTACATATATATATATGATATGGGGTTTTATACAATATATAGGTCTTCGGGTTTTATATAATATATTATTGTTAGAGTGGTAGAAATTGAGTTATACTACTGAGATTATGTTATATTATATTTACTAGATTTTAGAGTTCTTCTCTTGCAGGTTTGTGATGGGGATTTTCTATTGAGTCTATTTTCTGGATTACTAGATCATACTGGTTTATGATCCTCCATAATCAATTGCACTACATATTGCTCCACTATAGAAAATTGGATTCATTTAATTCTACAGAACGATGGCTTCAATCGCTGCAATAATTATGAACACCATTACATGCGTGTGGTGTCTAGTTTTATTCGTAACCCAAACTTTTACGATGAAACTTGTCCTAAGGCTTTATCCATAGTCAATGCTACTGTGGTTAAGGCAATCTCAAAGGAACGTCGAATTGGAGCATCGTTGCTTCGGCTTCATTTTCACGACTGTTTTGTTAATGTATATCTTCAGTGGTATTTTTATTATATATATATATATATATATATATATATATATCAATTTGATGTTGTGAATTTTTTCACTTTATTACATACATTAATTTCATAAAAATAATAATACATTTCATCAGGTTACGTAATCAAATTAAAGCATAAAAATAGTAAGTTATTACTCCATTTAAGCGTTATTCTTTTCTTATCTTTTCTTCTCTTTTCTTTTCTTGCAGGGTTGTGATGGGTCTATTCTTCTGGACGATACCTCGAGTTTTACAGGCGAAAAGACGGCAATTCCCAATAATAATTCGGCGAGAGGTTTTGGGGTCGTTGATCAAATAAAGAAGAAGCTGGAGCAGGCTTGCAGCGGTGTCGTATCATGTGCCGACATTTTGGCAATTGCTGCTCGCGATTCTGTTGTAACGGTAACATTCACACCGCAGATGTTTCTTTTTATTTTCACTATTCCAATAGACATTTTTTAAACGAGAAATCTCAGTTTTTCGGTATTTCGCAATTAATCACAGTTCGCAATTACTCACAGATCGATTTTGGGGATTATTGGGTTGGGTTAAGTTTTAGTTATGTTAATTATTAGTATTGTTATTTAATTTAAAAATTATTGTCAAACTAGATATCAAATTGATATATAAGATTATTCAATTTAAGAAATATATACTTTATCTTTATCTTATTTAATGTTAACAATTAGACTTAATCAAACTATATATATAACTTACATTTTTTTTTAATTAGTCTTTTTATTCTTATTATGTTTGAAAGTATATGGATAATTTAATAAAAAATTTTGTTAAAACAGACCTATTTTAAAGCCTACTAAATAAACATAAACATATTTTAATTATATTATGAATTAGAGCAACCGATTATAATGTTTATAGCTATTATTATTATTATTAATTTACAAATTTGTATTTAATATTTTAAAATTAAGAATAATAAATTAAAAAATATTTTAATTAATATTTTAAAATAAAAACTATTTATTTAAAATAAATAAATATAAAAAAATTGTAATTTTTAAATTAAAAATTAAAATTACTCATACGCATTTGATTCATTGCATAGCACTTTGATATAATAATAAAAAATATATATATAAAAATAAAATAGTATTTTCTACATTACAAAATTAATTGAACCATACTTCACGTTCCTTTTATTTTTGAAAAAACCTGCATACTAATTTATTAGACTCATCTAAAAAAATTATTTCACTCACCATTAATTTATTAAAGGAAAACAAAAAATTGATAATTATATTATATGATTAGAAATTATGGTTTTATTTTAAAATAAAACAAAATTGGATAATTGTATTATATGATTAGAAATTATTGTTTTATTTAAAAAAAAAAACAAAAGAATTGATAATTATATTATAGGATTAGAAATTATTATTTTATTTTAAAAGAAAATAAAAAATTGATAATTGTATTATATGATTCGAAATTATTATTTTATTTAAAACAAAAAACAAAAAAATTGATAATTGTATTATATGATTAGATATTATTGTTTTATTTAAAAGATAAAGTAAATTTTGATTTTAATATTTTCCATTTTATAAAAAATTAACTATAATAAAATTGCAGGTAGAGATATATAATATATATAAGAATGAATTAAGATATTAAAAAATATTATAATATTTTTAAAAAATAAATGATAAATATAAAATAAAATTTAATAATTTTTATTATTTATAATTTTGAAAGTTAAAAAAAAATTTTAAAAAAAAAATCTGTATTATCTTTTTAGTAAAAGTGAATTTAATTTTTATTAAAAGTAAAATTATGATTAGGTATTTAATATAAAATAATAAATTTAATAAAAAATCTTTTCTATCCAAAGCTAGAACTTGGCATAAAGATATATTTTTATTAAATGGTCCAATTGAAGATGTTACAAAGATTCTTTATTTTAACTAGTTTAAAAAAGAAATTAAAAATAGTTAAAATAAAAATAAACTTTCCCAAACTTTAGAGTAAAATAAGAGGTTAAACAATTTTTATATGTATAAAAAGATTGTCCTCATTATAACATTACATTTTTTAAAATTAAATATAATTAAAATAGAAAAATACTTTCCCAAACTTTGAAGTGAAATAAAAGGTTAAACAATTTCTACTAGTATAAAAAAGTGTCCTCTTTATAATACTAAAAAATTCAAAATAACAATATTTGTTTTTCTTTTAATATATCTATATCAAATCTCATTTCAAAATATTTATTATAATATCAATACCATCCCTTTCCTGGAAACAATTTAGTAAAAACAATAACCATTTTATAATTTCAATGTACATTAATAACCCTGCTCACCATCAACATGATGAATCTATAATCTATCGTAATATATTTTTCCTTGCAAGATATCCTTTTATTGCTAAGTTTCTGTTAACGTTCGACCATTTTGCCAGTTAGGAGGTCCTACATGGACAGTGCTGCTTGGAAGAAGAGATTCAAGGACTGCAAGTTTAAATGATGCCAACAACAATATTCCCCCTCCCACTTCTGATCTTGCCAATCTCACCTCCAATTTTCGAGCTCATGGACTTTCTCAACGGGAAATGGTTGCACTTTCAGGTAACCAAGAATACTACACGCCACTCTATTCTCATTCTCATTATAATAACTTGCCTTCTAAAACGGTTTTGTTGTTATTTTAGGTGCTCACACCATTGGCAAAGCTCGTTGCGTGAACTTCAGAAATCACATATACAATGATTCGAACATAAACAGAAAGTATGCCAAGTCTTTGCAAGCCCATTGCCCCAAAAGTGGAGGGGACAGCAGATTGTCACCTCTTGATTACAAAACACCAACAAAGTTTGAAAACAATTACTACAAAAATTTATTAGAAGAGAAAGGACTTCTGCACTCTGATCAAGAGCTTTTCAATGGAGGTTCTACTGATTATCTGGTTACTAGGTACAGCAAAGAGTTGGAACTTTTCGAGAGAGACTTCACTGCTGCAATTATCAAGATGGGAAATATCACGCCTCTAACCGGTTCCCAAGGAGAGATCCGGGAGAACTGCAGAAAACGTAACTCAGATAGTGCTATCTTCCATTTGCAGCACCCATCTGATACACAATGAATAATTATTATTTGAAATGTAGAATGCTCTTATCATACAAATCTTACTACTTGAGTTAGGCATACTCTTATCATGAAAAAATTGGGAAAAATAACGAAATGGTATGGAAATTATATTCCTATTTGTATGCAAGGCCAAAGGTTGCTAAAATAACTGGCATACCGATGTAATCGTTTCTTCATTTGCACTATTGCTTTATTTTGGGTAACGTGACTTATTAGAATGAATACCCTTTTTATTATTAGGCAATGTAATATCTTTGTGTTAAAAAATATCTCAGCTTTTCGGCAACATCCTTGAAAACTACACAACATCCCAAATAAATCTTTGCTGCCAAATTATAAGGATAAGAGGAATTAGTTATCGACTATACTAGCATAGCCTATTAGATATGGAAACCCTCTCTTCACGCATATTTTTAAATATAAGTAGTAACCAATCATAATATATTTTCTTATTAATTAGGAAACCCAATGGCTAAGAATCGAGTGACACTATATTGGCATATATATATGTGTGTGTGGGGATGTAATTAGTTTGTACATACCAAAGTAATATAATTTTATTTTAATTATTTATATTATTTTATTTTAATTATTTATATTGGTAATATGAGATTGAATTATTGAGAAAAATAATGAATTTTGTTTTTAGATTGCATTTATTTAGTTGATTATAATTAAATGTAAGGGATAAAGCACTGAATGTAGCCAGTCGATATAATTATAGGTGGGAGTGAATACAGTGTGGATTACACAAATTGTCTTACAATGTGCTTCTCGGTTTCAATGATAATGTTAGGTCCATTTATCACTATAAGTTTTTGATGTGGAGGTCCTTATGGTTTTGGTGTCGGTAATGAGAGTGGATGTAGTGAGGCCTTGCCTCCATTTTGTGTTGCTAAAACATCTCCTGTTTCACATGGTCGTGAATGGTGCTAGTCTTGTTTTCATTGTTTGTTGATTAAGGATTTGTCATGCCAAGGTCTTTGTGCTTACGAATGATGTTTTCCTTGCCCTTTTGGTCTAAAACTTAGCATGGATTTCTAATACTGGGGTCTTCATGGTTGTGATATTAGTGGCAGGAGATGATGCGTCAAACTCTTATTCTCTGGTTCATCAATGTAACTACTACATTTCTAGTCTAGATGTGATGTTGTCGGGATATGTTAGAACTAACATTTTATACAAACTTTCATTTCTTTTTAAAGATAGGAAATGATGTTGAAATATTAACCTTTCTAATGCTAATATCTTAATATATGGCCATATGACATGTTGACATACTAATCATTTTTCATTTTTCCATATCCTAGAAATCGTGATATGATGATGTTGAGTGTGTTGGAAGTTATTGTCATTGATGTCAAGTTCAATAGGACTTTTTTAGTTTCATATCCCTCTCAAAGAGCTTTCTACTGGCATATAGCACTTATTCTAACTCCCAATGAATGAAAAGAAACCTAAGTTTTAAGTGATGGACTCCAGGAAAGATTCCAGATGAGACAAGGTTTTGTCATCTATCCATATGGGGGTTGAGCTAGGCAGATGTCAATCAATCTAGAAAAATTCAATTAGGCATATGGAACCCATCCAAGATGCACCAAGGCATTTGAACCTCTAGGAGAGAAATAGAGAAATGCTTGCGAAAATAGTCAGATCCCAAGTTTCCTAAGTCCAACATGTAAAGTGAACCCCAATATGACATGGCAACACACGTGGAGCTAAGTGGTAGTGAGAAAATGGTTTATGTCACTCAAATTAATGCCATGGCACCCTGAGGTGAGGACACATGGCAGGTGGTTTCTTCTCTTTTAAGTGGTCAAACTAACACATTACAGTACATGTGGCATCTAGATGGCTATAGGTGGTAGTAGCATAACACAAATCTTACATCACACTCTATTGTCATGAAACATGGTAGGTGGATTCAGTATTTTTGGGTGACCAAGTGACCCTTTCTCAAGTGACACATGGTGGCGACATGGCATGATAGGTGGAAAAGAGAATATAAGGAAGATGATGTGGAAGGCCTTGGGATTTGCACTAGTAGGTTATTTTGCAAGGCTTAGTAGCATTAAATAAATTTCCATTTTAAAGTGATTTTGGAGTATTGAGGAAAAATTCCATATGGGCATCTAGTGACAAGACATGTAATGTGAAGGGAAGTAAAGATTTGGTCCCATATCCCCAAATCCAGGACCTAAAGCAAGGTTAAAGTGTTATCCAAATATCTAATGGAAAGGAATCTAGTGTGAAGGGAAGTGAGGATTGAATCTTGGATCCTCGCATCTAGGATTTAGTATAAGTTCAATGTGTTATCTCACCAACTAGCCATATAGTGGTGTAGTATAGTGTGAAGGGGATTAAGTATTGGGGGTCGAATTTCATTGGAAAAATTTGTATAACAAGAGTTGACCAGATTACATAGGACATTAGGTTAAGCATCCATTTGGCGTAACCTATGAGTCCTGGCCCATGGTCATATGGTCCATGGTGGCTAAAGCTCGAGGGTCATGATTGATAAATTTTGCGTTTTAGGTGTGAAAAATAGCTAAATAGAAATTTTTTTAAAAGGGTCAAGTTTTTATGTATGTGGATATAAAATAGAAATAAAACGACATGAATATGAAGTGTCTCATGTTATCACGATTTTGAAGGTCAAAAGACTGCACAGTAAACAAGTAGTATCAAGGAAATTTTGTTAGAGGCTATGAAAACACATAAAGTTTATATAAGTTGAGTTCTTGATTACGAAAAAAATATTAGAGAGAGAGAGTATGCATGAGAATACTTGGAAGAGTTTGAAACTACTAAATTTCATGAATATTAAGTACATGAGAGACAAAGTGTGCAAAGGAGAGCTAAGCAGGTTTACAGTGAACATGGTGATTGGTTGAGATATGAAGTTGTTGTGTATAAGAATATTGTTAAGAATCAAAGAAATAGAGGGTGTTGCAAAGAAAATATCAAAGAAGCTAGGATGAACTAATATTAAAGTTGAATATTAGGAGTGTGGAGTCTCCTTCAAGTAGGTCCTTATAATGATCAAGGGATTGGTGCCTCCAATAGGTTGGTGCCTACAAATAATGGGAGATGCGATCTCGATTGGATCATTATAGTTTTTATAATTCATATCGATGCTTTCAGAGTGGAAAAAGTGGAGGAATGAGCTCACAAGGCCATTTTCACTGACAATGCAAGTTTGGAGAATTTTAGGTGAAAAAATTTAGGAGCCATTTTTAGTCCTTAAATGAGCACTCTTTATGGTCCCAACCTTACTATGGACCTATATTACATAACTACATGTCGATACATTTACAATGGCGTAAGAATCACCTCAATCAGAGCTTATACGAGAAGGTTATGCCTCTCGAAAGTCAGCCTATCGAAATTGGCCACCATAATTCGAGAGGATGCCACATTAGCCACCATTACTCATGGCAAAGAGGTTATTCGCATGACCATGATGAATAAGACTCTAGAAGAGTTCATATTATAACTCTTGTTAAGAGTTAAAGGATTCAAACCTAACCACTAGTAGGCTATTGGGTTGTGTTATAATCGGGCTAGTAGGAGGAAAACGGGTTCCCTTCTTTCTGAATGTATTTTGTTCCATGGATGAACAAAGTATCCAAGAGGGATAGGGGGAGGGAATACAGAGAGGATTTTTACACTGTATTAGCTGATTGGCCATAGGCCTTACATATTTATACTTGCAACCATTTTCTATTCAAAGAAAGAGTGCAATGTGGCCTCACCTTCTAGTTGAGATTTCTACTGAAAGGATTTCCCTTGTTATATCTTGTGCAAATAATGGTTTCTGAGTTTATATTTCACTATTATCTATTTTATACATAATTATAATTTTCATGCATACACAATAAACAATAATTTACATATCAAAAAATCTAAAGAGAAATAAACCCTCATAGTGTATAATTAATATTTTTAAGTATAGTTTTATCAGATTTGTTGTGATGAACTATCTAGTGGGATATTCATGGTAGTTTATAGATAATATTGGTATCAGATAAGGTTTATTTGGGTATATTATGGATATTTATAGGGGACGTAGATCGACTAAGCCAAAATTCATAAAACCATACTCATGGATATCAAATATGTGAATAACCCTCATGATCCTACAAAGGAGATGTTTTTGAAACTAGAATAAATATAAACCATAACATGAATCTCCTCATGGAAACCTTGACTAATAAGTGTTGAAATGGAAACAAGAATGGCACCCCAAGGGGGCTTATAATTTAATTTTCCTTTAATTAAATTAGAAGTAAATTGTAATTCTACATCACATGACAACCTGTAAGTGTTAACTGATTCAGGAAGACTTAGTTAGCTCATTAAATTCGATTTGAGGTTCAAAATGGAGGTATGTAGAGGTCACTCAATGTTTTAGGGGGTCCAATTACAGTTTTTTTTAGTTTTAATTAGTTAACTCAATTATTTGAGTTAAAATAATTTTAACTAGTTCTAACTGAGAGATAAGCTAGTGATAGGTCAAGTGAATTAAATCTGATTTAATTCACATGCAGTGATGATCTGAATGGAAAATGGCATCCACCCATGGTATTCATCTACCCATGTTATCCATCCACCCATGGAATTTACCCATGGTATTGTAAATGTCATTGACCCATGGTATTCATCCACCCATTGTATTTATTCACCCATGGTATTGTAAGTCACATCTATCCATGATATTCATCCACCCATGGTATGTATCCATACATGGTATTCATCCACACATGGAATTTACCCATGGTATTGTAAGTGGTATCTACCCATGGTATTGACCCATGGTATTTTAAGTGGTATCAGATTTAGGTTACGAATCCATGGGAATGAGGGTTTGAAGTATATTTCAGTTTCAATGTTTTGCAACAATCTTCAGTAAACTCCATGATTTTTTTTGGGCGACGAGTTTGAATATCAGATTTGAAACATTTGGTGAAATATTTACAAAACAAAAAGACCAGATTTGGATTCCTTGCAAAAAAATACCAAAATTCAAAAAAAAAATCGGCTGAATTGGATTTCGGATGAAGGAGATATCGATCATTCAAATCAGCAATGTCGCAGCAATTTTTCTTACGTCAATTCATGGACGGCGGTTCTCCCATCATTTATTGCAGTTTTAAGTGAAAAATTTCAGATAAATGGTTACAGATCTGATTTCTCCTTGAAAAATCACCCGATTTCAAAAAAACATTCGGTTGAATCGGAGTTTGGACGAGGGAGTTATCGTTGATTTAAAATCAGCTATTTTTTCATAAATTTTGTCACGGCGGGACAATTCCTGCGTGAATTTGAGAGGCTAGAGTCTCCAGATAACGGTTTCAAACACAAAAGAAGATGCAGAATGATCATTCCATTTCCAAAAACAGGTTATAGTAAATATTCCAAGTTATATTGACTGAGTTATGCTCATTTTAAATCTGGAGCAGCATTTGGAATGGATTCCCTTTGGAGACATGCCCTCCCACCCCGCATTAGTAGACACCTGTTTCAAATTCATCAGTTTTAGCATAGCAGCATTTGGCTTGGGTTATTTGGAGACGTGCCCTCCCACCCCAAGCTATGTAGGCACCTGCTACTTCATCAACAATCAGCATCACGATTATGGGTCAACCGCACAAAATATTTCTCATCAAAATCTATTTGCTAGGCCGCACACTGTCAATATCACAGTTGGTCACAAGCATTACATGGTATCTCTCTATTCTCGGATCTTCTTTCATCACGGTTATGGGTTAACTACACAAAACTCTTCTCTTCAGTGGTTCTTCATATTCAACAAAGGCTTCTCAAGAGGGAAATTCATGTAATGGGGACCATTGCTTCTTAAGGAGGGAAGAATGATCCTAATGGAAAATGGCATCGACCCATGGCATTCATCTACCCATGTTATCCATCCACCCATGGAATTTACCCATGGTATTGTAAATGTCATTAACCCATGGTATTCATCCACCCATTGTATTTATTCGCCCATGGTATTGTAAGTGACATCTATCCATGATATTCATCCACCCATGGTATGTATCCATACATGGTATTCATCCACACATGGAATTTACCCATGGTATTGTAAGTGGTATCTACCCATGGTATTGTAAGTGGTATCTACCCATGGTAATGACCCATGGTTTTGACCCATGGTATCCACCTATGGTATCTACACATGGTATTGTAACTCAAAAAAGGCTATAAATAACAAGCCTCAGTTTGTAAAAAGATAGATTGTCCACCACAATGTAGCTTCTACAGTTATTCTTTGTTTTAATAAAACAAGTTTCTTTGTGGTTTTATTTGCTTTGTGTTCCTCCTTTTTTTCTGGCATTCTAATTTTGGAGATCTTGTCAGATCCATTTCAACTTTTTTAGAGCTTGGGGACTTCCCCTCAAGATCTGGAACAAATGATCAATCATATAACTGATAATTCTCTATAAATAGTTGTTTCATGTAATTTCTATGTAAGGCCCAGTTGAGATTGGGGTTAAAGGGAAGAAAACTATTAGTTTTATAGTTAGAACATTATATAGGTCATGCATGAGGTCATCAGGATGCCAGAGATGTATTGCGCAATATATTGATGGTAATTTCCAAATTAATAGGGGCTTAATTAGCCCAAGAATGCATGAGAAAGGCTGGTCAGTCATGTGTAGGGAATTGGTTAAGTATTGGACCAAACCTTCCAAGATCAGTGTGAGACAGTTAGCAGAGTGTAGAGGTTTCCTAGGAATGGAAATAATATTGTATTTTTTCATGTTCTTGAATTTATGCAATACACAGATAGCGAGGTTTTTAGCCGAGGATTTCCCCACATAAATCATGTGTTGTGCAATTGATAAGTCTTTCTCTTAATTGTTTATGTGATTGTGCGATCGAAATTAGTTTCCACAATTTGTAGAGTTGGTCCAGTATTTTTTTTTAGTACATTACAAGATCATTTGAATCTATTTAGATATTTATACATAGTATAAGAGAAGGAATCACTATAGAATAGAAGAACAAAAAAAAAATTGAATAGGTGAATCGAATTTTCAGATTTATTCTTCAAGACAAACAAGAGATCAAGATGTCTTTCACTCGCTTGAGACTTGAATATTAGAGAGAGAGTATGCATGAGAATACTTGGAAGAGTTTGAAACTACTAAATGTCATGAATATTAATTACATGAGAGACAAAGTGTGCAAAGGAGAGCTATGCAGGTTTACAGTGAACATGGGGATTGGTTGAGATATGAAGTTGTTATGTACAAGAATATTGTTAAGAATCAAAGAAATAGAGGGTGTTGCAAAGAAAATATCAAATAAGCTAGGATGAACTAATACTAAAGTTGAATATTAGGGGTGTGGAGTCTCCTTCAAGTAGGTCCTTATAATGATCAAGGGATTGGGGCCTCCAATAGGTTGGTGCCTGTAAATAATGGGAGATGTGATCTTGATTGGATCATTATAGTTTTTATCATTCATATCAATGCTTTCAGAGTGGAAAAAGTGGAGGAATGAGCTCACAAGGCAATTTTCACTGACAATGCAAGTTTGGAAAATTTTAGGTGAAAAACTTTAGGAGCCATTTTTAGTCCTTAAATGAACACTCTTTATGGTCCCAACCTTACTATGAACCTATATTACATAACTACATGTCGATACATTTACAATGGCGTAAGAATCACCTCAATCAGAGCTTATACGAGAAGGTTATGCCTCTCGGAAGTCAGCCTATCAAAATTGACCATCATAATTCGAGAGGATGCCACATTAGCCACCATTACTCATGGAAAAGAGGTTATCTACATGACCATGATGAATAAGACTCTAGAAGAGTCCATATTATAACTCTTGTTAAGAGTTAAAGGAGTCAAACCTAACCACTAGTAGGCTATTGGGTTGTGTTATAATCGGGCCAGTAGGAGGAAAATGGGTTCCCTTCTTTCTGAATGTATTTTGTTCCATGGATGAACAAAGTATCCAAGAGGGATAGGGGGAGGGAATACAGAGAGGATTTTTACACTGTATTAGCTGATTGGCCATAGGCCTTACATATTTATACTTGCAACCATTTTCTATTCAAAGAAAGAGTGCAATGTGGCCTCACCTTCTAGTTGAGATTTCTACCGAAAGGATTTCCCTTGTTATATCTTGTGAAAATAATGGTTTCTGAGTTTATATTTCACTATTATCTATTTTCTACATAATTATAATTTTCATGCATACACAATAAACAATAATTTACATATCAAAAAATCTAAAGAGAAATAAACCCTCATAGTGTATAATTAATATTTTTAAGTATAGTTTTATCAGATTTGTTGTGATGAACTATCTAGTGGGATATTCATGGTAGTTTATACATCATATTGGTATTATATAAGGTTTATTTGGGTATATTATGGATATTTATAGGGGACCTAGATCGACTAAGCCAAAATTCATAAAACCATACTCATGGATATCAAATATATGAATAACCCTCATGATCCTACAAAGGAGATGTTTTTGAAACTAGAATAAATATAAACCATAAAATGAATCTCCTCAAGGAAACCTTGACTAATAAGCGTTGAAATGGAAGCAAGAATGGCACCTCAAGGGGGCTTCTAATTTAATTTTCCTTTAATTAAATTAGAAGTAAATTGTAATTCTACATCACATGAAAACCTGTAAGTGTTAATTGAGTCAGGAAGACTTAGTTAGCTCATTCAATTCGAGTTGAGGTTCAAAATGGAGGTATGTAGAGGTCACTCTATGTTTTAGGGGGTCCAATTGCATTTTTTTTTGTAGTTTTAATTAGTTAACTCAATTATTTGAGTTAAAATAAGTTTAACTAGTTATGGCTAAGAGATAAGCTAGTGATAGGTCGAGTGAATTAAATCTGATTTAATTCACATGCAGTGATCAATCATATAATTGACAATTCTCTATAAACAGTTGTTTCATGTAATTTCTAGGTAAGGCACAAATGAGATTGGGGTTAAAGGGAAGATAACTATCAATTTTATACTTAGAACATTGTACAGGTCATGCATGATATCATCAGGATGCCAGAGATGCATTGCGGAATATATTGATGGTAATTTCAAAATTAATAGGGGCTTAATCAGCCCAGGAATGAATGAGCAAGGCTGGTCAATCATGTGTAGGGAATTGGTTAAGTATTGGACCAAACCTTCCAAGATCAGTCTAAGACAGTTAGCAGAGTGTAGAGGTTTCCCAAGAATGGAAACAACATTGTATTTTTTCATGTTCTTGAATTTACGCAATACACAGATAGCGAGGTTTTTAGTTGAGGATTTCCCCACATACATCGTGTGTTCTGCGATTGATAAGTCTTTCTCTTAATTGTTTATGTGATTGTGCGATCGAAATTAGTTTCCACAATTTGTAGAGTTGGTCCAATATTTTTTTTTAATACATTACAAGATCATTTGAATCTATTTAGATATTTATACATGGTATAGGAGAAGGAATCACTATAGAATAGAAGAACCAAAAAAAAATTGAATAGGTGAATCGAATTTGCAGATTTATTCTTCAGGACCAACAAGAGATCAAGATGTCTTTCACTGGCTTGAGACTTGAATATCCCCTTACGGGTAATTTGAATTACATAACATGGAAAGATAGGATGGAGGAAGTGCTAGAGGAAAACGGATTGGAGGAATTCATATACAGTGATATTCCCCAGCCCGTAATAGCAAATGCTCAACTTCTTGATGCATGGAAGAAGAATGTAGCAAATGCGAGAAGGATTTTGTTAGGAGTTCGAGATCATATTGTCTCAAACCTCCATGGAAATGAAACTCCATATGCTATGTGGAAGGCCTTAACATATCTTTTTCATAATAACATCAACCATAAGAAGTTGTCGTTGAAGGACAAGCAAAGAAATATCAAGATGGAGAAGGGCGACACGATTCCAAAATACTTGACGAATTTTTCTCAATGTCGAGATGAGATTGGAAGTGTTGGGGTGACAGTTTCCCATGATGATTTGGTGAGCCTATCACTTCTAGGCCTTCCCAAGATCTGGCATAGCTACCAGGACTTAGTGAATGGGAGGGAGAAGCTACCAGAGTGGGAGTGATTGTGGTCTAACTTGGTATAAGAAGAGATTCGTTGAAACACCACATATGGATCCTCATCAAATACTAATGAGGAGGAGAACTGTGCCTTGGATGGAAATATGAAAAAAGGGAAACAAAAGGCATCCCATTCCAAATCAGATTTCGGTTAGGTGGGAAAGAAGCGAGACTTGTCAAAGGTAAAAATATTTCACTATCATGAGCTTGGACACTATGCTACAAAGTGTCTGCACAAGAATACCAACAAGAATTCCTTAGGAGGAGCGGTAGGTGAAGCACCAACTTCATATTTCAAGTTGGATTTCACCCTCATCTCATGCAAGGTGTCATCGCTGATGGGTTTTGTGTGGTACTTAGATAGTAAAGCTTCGTTCCATATGACTGACAACAAATAATTCTTCAGTAACTTGAGGGAGAAGGTTCTCGAGATGCACATCAAGATAGGAGATGACAGGAGGTATAGCACTACTGGCATATGTACAGTTACCTTTCAGAGGGAGTTAGGTACCCCTTTCACATTAAAATATGTCATGTATGTTTCTGGTTTAAAGAAGAATTTTGTTTTTATTTCTATGTTGGAGTATCGTGGCTATGATGTGATATTCAGTGAAGGAAAGGCACTTCTTCATCACAAAGCCATGGGATAGGTGAAAAAGATTGGGGTTCAAGTAAATAACCTTTAAAAATTAGATGTAGAAGATTGTGCTACCTTGAGCATGAAAGAAGAGAAGGTGGAGAGTCGAGACATCGGTGAGTTATGGCACAAAATATTGGGCCATATACACCATGGTGCTTTGAATATCACGTATTATATTTCTACAGGACTTCGAAAGGGTTCACTTGCACAACGAAATACATGAAAAGGGTGTAGATTGGGGAGGTATACCAAAGCCACCTTTCACGATAAGGAAAGATGATTCTTCCCAAAAGTGTTGGATTTTCTTCATGCAGAAGAAAGATCAAACTTTCTCCAAGTTTTGTGAATTAAAATCACTTGTCGAGAAAGATATGGGGAAGAGGATGAAGGTTGTGAGGAGCGACAATGGTGGAGAATATTTCAGTAACTAATTCAATAACTTATGTGCTTTAGAATGAATTCAAAGGGAATTTATATCACCTCATAACCCACAATAGAATGGGGTTGCAGAAAGGAATAACATAACTATAGTGGGAGAAGAACAATCTATGTTACATGATTAGGGCCTACTATTTCATTTTTGGGAAGAATCATGAAATAAAATAGTATTTGTGTAGAACATAAGTCCTCATCAGATACTTGGTATGAGTACACTAGAGGAATTGTTTTCAGGTAAGAGACCAGATGTGTTGAATTTTAGAAATTTTGGTTCATCAGTTTATTGTCATGTAACCAAAGATGCCAGGAAGAATCTAGAGATAATAAATGAGTTGGGTATATGTGTGGGGTACAATGATACACCTCACAACTATCGGGTGTACTTGTTAGAAAATAGGATGACAGTGGTCAGAAGAGATGTGAAATTCGATGAAGAGAAGGCCATGCAAATTTCACTTTAGAGGGAGCTTTAGTTGCATGCATTTGAGGAGCTCTTGGATCCAAAAGAATAACCTCAATATGTGGAGGGGCCACAAGCAGAGGTACAGAGAGTGGAAGCACCCACTCATGCAGAGACATCCTAAGATGAAAGGAAGCACACCAAAGAGGCTGGCAGGTTTTTTCTTGATGATAAAGAGAATGTGGGAGCACCCACATAACAACGTAGGAGGAGAAGGTCCCCAGAGAGCTACACTAGATACATGGCTCTTATGAGAGAAGGTGTAGATATAGAGTCATCCTCTTTTGAGGAATTATTGTAGCAACCAATTTGGGTTGATGCCATGGTTGAAGAATATGACTCCATTATCAGAAACATTGCATGGGAAGTTGTCCCAAGACTGTAGGGGAGGTCAGTTGTAGGATCTAGGTGGATCTACAAGCTGAAGTAGGAAGAAAATGGGAGTGTGAAGAAGCACAAGGAAAAATTTGTGGCCATAGGGTTATCTCAGGTGGAGGGGATTGATTACAATGAGACTTTTTCACCAGTCACAAGGTACTCATAATTCAAATCCATCCTTGAACTCTTAGCGCAGATGAGATGGAAGATACAATAGATGTATGTAAAGACAACCTTCCTTAATTGGGTGATTGAGGAAGAGGTGTACATTGAGTAGCCAAAAGGTCTTGAGACCTTCGACAGAGATTTGCATGTGTGCAGACTCAAGAGAGCATTTTATGGGCTTAGTGCACCAGGATCGACTATTATTTCACCGGGTTGGACTTCACCGAGAGTGAATCAGATGTGAACCTTTATCATATTGTGGTAGAAGGTAATATTTTTATTATTTTACTTTATTTCAATGATATGATAATGACAGGTGATGAGTAGTTCACCAAGTCTTCCAAAGAGTATCCTATAAGAGAATTTGAGACGAAGGACATGGGGCTCTTGCACTATTTACTGGGATTGGAAAAATGGCAAGGGGATGGGGAGCTATTTTTATCTCAGGGAAAGTATGCCAACGAGATCCTCAGGAAGTTCCACATGGAGGGAATAAAACCCATGGAGACTCCTCTAGCAGGAAACCGGAGGAAGGAGGATGCTACTTCAGACGAGGTAGTAGATTTTATTGTTTAAAGGAAGCTTGTTGGATCACTCATGTATTTGGTGAACACATGACTAGACATATGTTATGCGGTTAACTAGCTTAGTCAAGATATTGTTAAGCCTACCAAGATCTTTTGTAAGCAGGGAAAATTTTAGGGGCGAATTTTAGCCCAAAGGCGAAATTTAAGGGGTTTTAGATTTTGGAGGGGCGAATTTTTTATATAAAACCTTTTTGTATAGTTTTGTATAATTAGCCCCAAAATTATTTTAAAAATAATTAATTATTATTTTTTAGCCAAAAAAAAAAATGGCGTATAAAATATGAAACGCTGGATTCGCCTCTTGATTTACTCGTTTGCAGGGTTTTGGAAGAGCATTCGCCCCCGATTTACTAAATTGCAGGGTTTTGGAAGAGCATTCGCCCTCAATTTGCTAAGTTGCAGGGTTTTGGAAGGGCGCTGTGCTGTTGATTTACTCGTTTGCAGGGTTTTGGGAGAGCATTCACCCCCAATTTACTACGTTGCAGGGCTTTGGAAAGGCGCTGTGCTGTGATACTGACCTGGTTTCACCGCATTCTATCACTCTTTCAGTGAGCTCCTCTCCATCATATATACAGAGATTTTAAACAGGAGGGCGGATAGGCTATCAAAAATGGGGTTGGATCATGCATTTGGTTTTATCACAGTCATTTCAGTGAGAACAGGGAAAGGGCTTCCTTCAGAATCTCTTTGTAGGACCATAACTATGGGGCTGTTGTACATTACCTTGCTCAACTTCTTGTTTACAGGTACTTTTTGGCATTTTCTGTATGCAACAAAGGCACTTTTTCCTTCTGGACCAGTGGATGGGTGATTTTATTAGGAGCAATAACACCAGATCTTCTCCACGAGCCGGGTCTTTTTTCTATGACTGAGTTTTGAAGTTGTGGATGAGATTGGAATGAACAGGGACGCTTTGGACAGCAGTGGCTCATATCATCACAAGCCTCATAGGGGCAGGAGTGTTATCCTTGGCATGGAGTGTTGCCCAATTGGGATGGATTGCAGGCCCTGTGGCCATGTTTGTCTTTGCTCTTGTCTCGTTGTATTCCAGTTTCTTGCTCTCGGATTGTTACAGGTTCCCAGATCCAGTCTCTGGGCCTCACAGAAACACTTCTTACAGGGGTGCAGTTCGAGTTAATTTGGGTGCTATATCTATCAGATTGATTAAAATATCTCTGTATATTCTTTGAGTTTAAATATACTTAACACAGATGCAAGTGAACTCCGAACTAACTAAAATTTTATATATTAAAAAAATAAAAAATACAAACAAAGAAAATGAGATGATAAAGGTTTCCTGATTCTGATTTTAATTTTATTTTTATTTTTTATTCTCATTTTTAGATACAGTTATGTTAACTGTAAATGCGCCTTACCCTGAACATTTTTTCCAGAGTCCCTACCCTGAACATAATAATTACATGTCTTGCTTTTCAGGTGCAAACAGAGCATGGATATGTGGACTAATTCAGTATACCAACTTCTATGGAATTTGTGTTGCTTACACAATCACTACTTCAACAAGCATCAGGTCACTGTCTATTGAAAGAGCTTTGAAACCATAATAATCTTTGATATGAAACAAACCACTTACTCTAATTTACTTTCATTGCTCAATCCCCCGCTCTGCAGGGAGTTCCCTAAACACTAATTTTCTAGCGGGCTTCTGCCCATTTTTAAAATTAAGCCTTCCAGGTACTTGCGTTGGAAGGTTGTAAAGCTATCAGTGTTTATAGTCCTGATTGATTGAATTATGTAACATTGCAGGGCAATCAGGCGATCAAATTGTTACCACAGGACTGGACATGCCTCAGCAGCATGTCATTTTCCTGATCAAATCTATATGATCCTCTTTGGAGTTACACAAGTTATGTTGTGTCAAATACCAAACTTTCATAAACTATGGGGCCTTTCAATACTTGGAGCAACCATGTCCTTTACCTACGCAACAGTAGGAATTGGTCTTGGCATGGCTAAAGTTATTGGTACTGTTTTATCTTACTCTCTGCTATTATTTCAGGGCTTCAACCATTGCCCTAGGTGATCTCTTACAACATATATGACCAGGATAAGGAATTTCAATCACTAAGTTACCATGGTCATGATTTTATTCCCTTACTATGTTGAAAATGCAAATATCATTTAGGTAGTGTATGTGTTCTCTGGCATGTTGAAACTTATGGGTTCAAAGCTCTGGGAAATGGCAGAAAATGGAGAGATTAAAGGAAATCTGGGCGGAATCAGCGCGAGCAACTCTCTTCCTGAAACCCAAAAAGTTTGGAGGATGCTCCAAGGTCTTGGTGACATTGCATTTGCATTTCCATTTACTTCCCTTGTCCTTGAAATTCAGGTATACCTCAGTCTTTTTGTTCGTTTCAATATTTTAATCCTTTGAACAGCCAAAAGCTACATGCTTAACTATGAGGTTTCCTATAAATTACAACTATGCAGGATACTCTCAAGTCAACACCTCCAGAGAACGTAACGATGAAGAAAGCAAATATGTTATCACTGAGCATAACAACTATCTTCTTTATGCTATGTGCTTTTCTGGGTTATGCAGCTTTTGGAGAAAAGGCACCTGGAAACCTATTGACAGGATTTGGATTCTACGAGCCCTACTGGCTTATTGACTTCGCTAATGCATGCATTGTGGTTCATCTAGTTGCAGCATTCCAGGTAATATTTTTCTCACCCTTTTTTTCAGTTCTGCTGGATTTCAACTCTAATATCTCTGCTACCAATAGAAACTTGATTGCAAATCAATTCATGACACCCTTGCAGGTGTTTTGTCAGCCAATATTCGCTTGCATTGAAGGATGGATTTCTCAAACTTGGCCTGACAATAAATTCATCAAGGAGGGAATTCCCATAGGTATTCCCTTATGGGGGTCGTGCAGAGTCAATCTGCTGAGGCTGTGCTGGAGAACTGCATTTGTGATGTCAACCACTGGCATTGCCATCTTATTCCCATTATTCAATGATGTGCTGGGAATTTTGGGTGCTCTGAACTTCTGGCCATTGGTAGTCTACTTTCCTGTTGAAATGCACATTGCACAGAATAAACTCCCAAGATGGACACTGAAGTGGATCATTTTCCAAATATTCAGCTTCATATCTCTTCTTGTAACACTCATAACTGCTGCTGCCTCCATAGAAGGCCTGGTAAAAGACAAGGATACATAAGAGTCTTCCTGTATAGTATCTACGAATTCACAGATGTTGTAATACTCTTTTCTTGTTACTCGGAAGGTATAAAAAGCTGAAGTGAAAAAGTAGAAAACACTATGAGGATATTTTATCTGCCAGCGAAGTGTTAAGAGTGATGTGCATCATCCAACATACATGGAAATTTATAATAACTTCATAGTTTTACAACATTAAAACATGGTGATAGTAGTGGAATTAAATTATTTGGTTCGATGGGGTGATTTTTAAACACTGTTTGTTTCTGTAACTTTTCTTGCCTTGTAGGCAATGAGGCTAGCCGAGGAAGGTTACATTCTGGCCAGCCATGTAAGGAATGAGGCATTAACGGATGGGCTAGTGTGATGGAATTTTGTGTGCCGAGTATATACAACTAAGTTTGGGATATAAAGTTCCAAGCCAAGGAGAAAAAAAAGGAAGATATAGAATGATGGTATAAAAAACTTGGGAAATTTTAAGTATTCTAAAATCTGGAATTTTTATGTGGCCAGTGCTCTAGAATAAGTTTCCCACGTAGGATCTGATACCAAAAGGAATTTGGCAAGGACTACCCATTTTGCGAAGTTTATGAGTAGCCTATCCCTCCTTTATTTATTTCATTCTTTTCTTAATTTGGAGAGATTTTGTAAAACTATTAAGTTCAAGAAAATCGTGGAGGAACTTTTTATGGTAACATGCTTAAAATATTGGTGCAAAAAGCTTGTAGCCAAGTCACTGTACTTTTGTTTCTTTCTTTCATTGGTTATGCCTTAGTGTCTCTTTCTTTCACTAGGGTTTTCAAAGAGTCACTACCTTCTTTCTTCTCATCTCCTTGCCTTTGCTCACTTTGTTCTAACCGGCAACAAATTGTAGGTGAGGGATGTAGGATGTGCAATGTATTACATATATCTTTATGAGTTGCATGGAATACTATGGCAATGTTTATGGTTTGTTGGAAATAGTCTGTGTCGAGGGATAACAACAAGTCCATGATGTGTCACTGAGCTAGGCGGCCTTCAGTGTGTTGGCTTCAGTGTGTTCGCGGCCTTCAGTGTGTTGGAAATTAGTCCTTTGATAAGGCAGAACATCACGATCATGACATTGTCTATGACTGCAATCGCCTTTTCCCTCCACCACCTTATCCCAAAGAGGTGAGGCATCCAAATAAAAAAAGTCTAAAGAGTTTTATTTTATGATTCTGTTTTCAGTTAAATATTTTTTTAATGCAGGGATTGATTCTGCACAGATCAGGAAATTCATATAGTATAATAATGTGACTATTGATAACTTTCTCAAGGTTTGAGTTTTGTTTTGCTCGAGTGATTGATTGATACACGGATGTATGTTAATGCCATGCTAGGTACCTCATTGGCTGTGATAATGAGCTTGCACAAATTCACACAAGGCATCTAGAAGCTTGTGACAAACTTGGTGGTGTTATTATTATGCACATCGATGATCTTCGAACTCTTGCACCATTCTGGCATCATAAAAATGAAGAAGTTAGATCTGACAAATCACATTGGGCAACTGAAATCACTAGAGATATTTATGGACAAGGTTGGATTAGTGAAATGTATGGGTATTCTTTTGGTGCAGCTCAGGTATGTAAACTTGTGTTGAAGTCGGTTGATGTCAAAAATATTCTTTTACATTATGGTCTATCATTTACTGTTGGAAATTGGTCCTTTGATAAGGCAGAACATCACGATGATGACATTGTCTATGAGTGCAATTCCCTTTTCCCTCCACCACCTTATCCCAAAGAGGTGAGGCATCCAAATAAAAAAAGTCTAAAGAGTTTTATTTTATGATTCTTTTTTCAGTTAAATAGTTTTTTAATGCAGGGATTGATTCTGCACAGATCAGGAAATTCATATAGTATAATAATGTGACTATTGATAACTTTCTCAAGGTTTGAGTTTTGTTTTGCTTGAGTGATTGATTGATAATCTAGATGTATGTTAATGCCATAAAAATTTATCAATATCGTGATAATGAGCTATCAAATCACACAAGGCATCTAGAAGCTTGTGACAAACTTGGTGGTGTTATTATTATTCACATCGATGATTTTCAACTTTGCACTATCTTCCTGCTTCATAAAATAAGAAGTTAGAGCCGTATAGAGCACATTGGGCAACCGAAATCACCGGAGATATTTATGGACAAGGTTGGATTAGTGAACTGTATGGGTATTCTTTTGGTGAGGCTCAGGTATGTAAACTTATGTTGAAGTTGGTTGATGTCAAAAATATTCTTTTACATTATGGTCTGTCATTTACTGTTGGAAATTGGTCCTTTGATAAGGCAGAACATCACGATGATGACATTGTCTATGACTGCAGTCGCCTTTTCCCTCCACCACCTTATCCCAAAGAGGTGAGGCATCCAAATAAAAAAAGTCTAAAGAGTTTTATTTTATGATTCTGTTTTCAGTTAAATAGTTTTTTAATGCAAGGATTGATTCTGCACAGATCAGGAAATTCATATAGTATAATAATGTGACTATTGATAACTTTCTCAAGGTTTGAGTTTTGTTTTGCTTGAGTGATTGATTGATACACGGATGTATGTTAATGCCATGCTAGGTACCTCATTGGCTGTGATAATGAGCTTGCACAAATTCACACAAGGCATCTAGAAGCTTGTGAAAAACTTGGTGGTGTTATTATCATGCACATCGATGATCTTCGAACTCTTGCACCATTCTGGCATCATAAAAATGAAGAAGTTAGAGCTGACAGAGCACATTGGGCAACTGAAATCACTGGAGATATTTATGGACAAGGTTGGATTAGTGAAATGTATGGGTATTCTTTTGGTGCAGCTCAAGTATGTAAACTTGTGTTGAAGTCGGTTGATGTCAAAAATATTCTTTTACATTATGGTCTATCATTTACTGTTGGAAATTGGTCCTTTGATAAGGCAGAACATCACTATGATGACATTGTCTATGACTGCAATCGCCTTTTCCCTCCACCACCTTATCGCAAAGAGGTGAGGCATCCAAATAAAAAAAGTCTAAAGAGTTTTATTTTATGATTCTGTTTTCAGTTAAATAGTTTTTTAATGCAGGGATTGATTTTGTACAGATTAGGAAATTCATATAGTATAATAATGTGACTATTGATAACTTTCTCAAGGTTTGAGTTTTGTTTTTCTTGAGTGATTGATTGATACACGAATGTATGTTAATGCCATGCTAGGTACCTCATTGGTTGTGATAATGAGCTTGCACAAATTCACACAAGGCATCTAGAAGCTTGTGACAAACTTGGTGGTGTTATTATTATGCACATCGATGATCTTCAAACTCTTGCACCATTCTGGCTTCATAAAAATGAAGAAGTTAGAGCTGACAGAGCACATTGGGCAACTGAAATCACTGGAGATATTTATGGACAAGGTTGGATTAGTGAAATGTATGGGTATTCTTTTGGTGCAGCTCAGGTATGTAAACTTATGTTGAAGTCGGTTGATGTCAAAAATATTATTTTACATTATGGTCTATCATTTACTGTTGGAAATTGGTCCTTTGATAAGGCAGAGCATCACGATGATGACATTGTCTATGACTGCAATCGCCTTTTCCCTCCACCACCTTATCCCAAAGAGGTGAGGCATCCAAATAAAAAAGTCTAAAGAGTTTTATTTTATGATTATGTTTTCAGTTAAATAGTTTTTTAATGCAGGGATTGATTCTGCACAGATCAGGAAATTCATATAGTATAATAATGTGACTATTGATAACTTTCTCAAGGTTTGAGTTTTGTTTTTCTTGAGTGATTGATTGATACACGGATGTATGTTAATGCCATGCTAGGTACCTCATTGGCTGTGATAATGAGCTTGCACAAATTCACACAAGGCATCTAGAAACTCGTGACAAACTTGGTGGTGTTATTATTATGCACATCGATGATCTTCGAACTCTTGCACCATTCTGGCTTCATAAAAATGAAGAAGTTAGAGCTGACAGAGCACATTGGGCAACTGAAATCACTGGAGATATTTATGGACAAGGTTGGATTAGTGAAATGTATGGGTATTCTTTTGGTGTAGCTCAGGTATGTAAACTTGTGTTGAAGTTGGTTGATGTCAAAAATATTCTTTTACATTATGGTCTATCATTTACTGTTGGAAATTAGTTCTTTGATAAGGCAGAACATCACGATGATGACATTGTCTATGACTGCAATCGCCTTTTCCCTCCACCACCTTATCCCAAAGAGGTGAGGCATCCAAATAAAAAAAGTCTAAAGAGTTTTATTTTATGATTCTGTTTTCGGTTAAATATTTTTTTAATGCAGGGATTGATTCTGCACAGATCAGGAAATTCATATAGTATAATAATGTGACTATTGATAACTTTCTCAAGGTTTGAGTTTTGTTTTGCTTGAGTGATTGATTGATACATGGATGTATGTTAATGCCAGCGTTGTGTACCCTATCAGTCGTGATGATGAGCTTGCACAAATTCACACATGGCATCTAGAAGCTTGTGACAAAGTTGGTGGTGTTATTATTATGCACATCGATGATCTTCGAACTCTTGCACCATTCTGGCTTCATGAAAATGAAGAAGTTAGAGCTGACAGAGCACATTGGGCAACTGAAATCACTGGAGATATTTATGGACAAGGTTGGACTAGTGAAATGTATGGGTATTCTTTTGGTGCAAATTTCCCTTGTATGTAAACTTGTGTTGAAGCTCTGCTGATGTCAAAATATTCTTTTACATTATGGTCTATCATTTACTGTTGGAAATTGGTCCTTTGATAAGGCAGAACATCACGATGATGACATTTTCTATGACTGAAATCGCCTTTTCCCTCCACCACCTTATCCCATAGAGGTGAGGCATCCAAATAAAAAAAGTCTAAAGAGTTTTATTTTGTGATTCTGTTTTCAGTTAAATAGTTTTTTAATGCAGGGATTGATTCTGCACAGATCAGGAAATTCAGCCATGTAAACATCTTAAGATACCAATAATGCTTTATGTTTCATTCATATTTTCAACAACAATGAGATTTTAAGGAGTTGAAATAAACAGATCTGATCATTTTTTTTTACCCGAGGAAAATCTGGGTAGATCCACCTGAAGGGATCACATCCCGCTGGCCTAACCCCGAGGGCGTCGATGATAATTGACCCTGTGACCTCCCAATGGCGAAGTGCTTTAGCAATGGGACCTCGACCAATTGAGCTAACCGTCGGGGCTTAAACAGAAGATCTGATCATGATCAGACTATTATCATTATTTTTTGTGTAGATGTTGTGCTAATTTCATTTACAAATTAAAATATATTCAACCATCCCTTAACAAAGATGGTTATTATATGTTCAGGTGCAAATTATGGAACCTGATTTGAACAAGAGGCGAGGCTTATTTCATCGCATTGAATGTGTTAATACTATCAATGAAGGCCTTATGATTCACCATGAATCACATGGATGCTCAAAGCCATTTCGATCAAGATATTTGGATTTTTAGAAGAGGACATTTTCTTCCTCAATGATACGCATCAAGAATGGATGCATGAAAAATGCAACCAAGCAATTTCCAACTCCAGGACTGGGAAGGACATATTATCTTAAAATTCATACACTTTTCTCCCCAGAGTGCTCTGCATACTTTGATTGGCAGACTGTAGGATTTGTTCATAATTTTACCCCCACTGGGGGTAAAATTATGCATCAAAAATATCTCAAAGCTTAGTCAATGGAACAGTGGATCAAAACAGGACCTAAGCTTGGTGTGGTTAGTAGATTAATCATTAAGGGCACTCTTAAAGTAATGATAGCTTGATCATGGTCAATTACACATTAGACATGGACAGTAATATAGTTGTTTTGACTTTTGATTATTTTATGCTTTTATGCTTTATTTCACTTTAGTGTATTTCTCGGTCTATCCCACATTCATAAAGTGGATTGACTCAACTAGCATGTAGTCATTGATAAGGAGGCTTTCTCTGGCATGGCTGAGATCACTTTTTGAACTTGATACATTTTGTTAGCACCCATTTTCCTTCTCATGTTACAGTGGTCTTGATTCCCATAGCAATGAGCATAAATTGCTTGATTTTGTCTGCATGTTCCAATTTTGATGGACTGTCTCGTAACATGCTTGAAGGATAGCTTTTTCTTGTCAGGCGTCAATTGTATTATATCTGTGAATCAAAAAATGCAAATGGAGTAGTGGGCTTATAGTATTTAAATTTTAGATATCCCCTACGCATAATGGCATTCATGCTTAAGATTTAAAACTACTTATTCTTAACCCATGTGATTCGAATGGGTATTCTATGTACCTTGTCTTCATTTAAATTTTAAATTACTTGTTCACTTGGTTTAAAGGGAGCTACCCCTACTTTATTTATGGGAGCATGTTTTGTTTAACTTTTTGGATAGCTTGAAAGTTTGAAGTAAGGTTGAAGGTCCTACATGACAGAGTGCACAACAGGGGAGAGGAGAATGGGAAAACTTATATCATTCTTTTCCTTGTTTCACAGGTTCTATTACATTCTGCTTTTTGACAGGAGCTAACAATGGGCTTATTCAAGTACATGAAATTGTTTTAATGTCTAGCCTTAATATCTTTGAAAATTTTAGTGGTTTGTTTGTTTCTTGTTTAGAGGATTTTGTTGAGTTTGAAATTAGTCTCTTGAATGCTTATGGTTCTCATATCATGCATATATCGATAGATCGATAGATCCAGTTCTATTATTATAATCATTATTGTTTTCTTTATATATTTGGTGGTTTGAGGAAAGATATTTTATTTCCTTTCACTTTTTGGCATGATTTCGACATCTTCACCTTTTAGAATATAGTAAAATATTTTTCTTATTATAGATTTTTCTTGGAAAAGAATTATTGAAAGTTAGGTGCAAATGCACAATGTTGTGTAGCATTAATGTGATAAATATGGGATAGTGCAAATCATAGTTTTGAAGATTAGTCTAAGTTGACTCGTACCTAATCAACTCAGTCAAGTTGATTGTTGGTTGAACGGCTAATTGTTGGTTCAATGGACAGAAGGTCTTGTAGGCACAAATACCAAAGGGAAAAATGGAGCCCATCATGGGGTACTCTTTGTAATTCTCCACCACTGCTACCTTTCCTCAAACTCCTCTCCAACCTCAATATCAGTGCTAGTAGTAGCATGACAAACAACACTACGCTTAGTAGAACTAGAAGAACGTGTTTTCCAAACTACACGAGAACTACTTCCCTCATGAGTCACCATGTGCCATGCTTGGTCTCGGTGGTTCTCTTCCTTCTACTCCTGGTTCAATTACCATATCTTCATTGGAACCAACACTCCGAACTCCACTAGACAATGATTCACCATTTTGTAGTAGTGATTCGCCATTTGTACTGGTGATTCACCATGATTTTACGGGATAATATAATCTCGTGAGAGATTCGCCAAAAAATTATATATACATATTATATTATTAATAAAATCGCCTTCCATTTTTCCTATGTATCATGGGGATTCGCCTATTTTTTATATATATAAATTTAGGGGGGTTCTTAAAATTATCCCTGTTTGTAAGGGAGGCAAGCATGTGTTGAGATATCTTAGAGGCAATACCGAGTATGGGCTATGTTACAGATAGACAAAGGGATTCAAGCTTCAAGGCTTCACCTATGCATATTGGGAATGGATTCCATCCGATATGAAGAGCACATCATGGGGTATATTCAACATAGGATCAATAGTAGTTTTCTAGTACAACAAGAAATAGATATCAGTTGCACTCAGTTTAGCAGAGGTTGAGTACATGGTTACTAGTCAGACAGCATGTGAGTCCATCCAATTTTTCATGACAGGTCCAAGCATATTGATATTTGGTATCACAATATTAGAGATTGTGTGTAGAGGTGAATTATGTCATTAGAGTACATTCCCATGGAGGAGCAAGATGAACAAATCTCAAAAGAGGCATTGTCAAGAAGAAAATTTGAGTTCCACAGAGATAGGATCGAGTTAGAAGAAAATCCCTTTCTTTTTGGGAGGGAGCATTGAAATGGCAACAAGAATGGTACCCCAAGGGGGCTTCTAATATAATTTTCCCTTAATTAAATTCGAAGCAAATTTTAATTCAAAATCACATGACATCTTGTAAGTTTTAATTGAGTCCGGAATACTTAGCTCAGTCAATTCGAGTTGAGGGTCAAATTGGAGGTATGTAGAGGTCACTCTATGTTTTAGGGGGTCAAGTTGTAGTTTATTTTCAATTGTAATTAGCTAACTCAATTATTTGAGTTAAAATCAATTTAACTAGTTCTAACTGAGATATGGGCTAGGGATAGGTCTAGTGAATTAAATATTATTTAATTCACATGTAGCGATCAATAAGATAACATATAATTCACTATAAATAGTTTTTGCATGTTAGTTCTAAGGAAGGCCTAGTTGAGGTTAGGGTTAAATAGAAGATAGTTATCAGTTGTATAATTAGAAAATTGTACAGGTCATGCATGAAGTCATCAGGATTCCCTGGATGTATTGTGCAATATATTGATGGGAATTTATAATTATAATCTAGATCAGGGGCAAAAATTAGCTAAAAAATGAAAGTGCTCAGAATTTCACCAAACTATAATGAAAGCGACTGGCTCATCGCAAGTAACTCAACACAACTCGTTTTGTTGAAACCAAGTTTAGATGAAGGATTTATGGTCGGTTGATCGCCGTTTAGAACAGGAAAATTTAAAAAAATATATATTGCAGAACAGATACAGCTGATAACATGGCAGTCCAATCAGCATGCAAAGAATCTTCTTCATTTTTTAGTCCAATGGGACTGTGAAAAGTGTCACAATTGGATTCGCCTATTTGGTTGGTGAAGGTAAAATTTTTCCAATGACCTCCTAAGGTTGAATTTGGGTTTATGGATTTATGTGTTGGAAATCATTATTTTGCTATTTTTAAGTTTATATATATAGTATGATTTTTTATCATATGTTATATTATAATAATATATTAATATTTGATATCAATTAAATAAATATTTATTAATATTATTAAATTTCCACATATATATTCTTTGTTGGAAATATGATGCAAAGTGTTGTCCTTGATGGCAACCCACTTGATGAAGATGATGGCAACCTACTTGATGAAGTTACTCCTGTTTATTAATGATGTAAATCTGATGTATCTACAGATCAGCTCTGATGAAATGATGAAAAGAATTTCAGTTTGTGCAAGATTAATGATGAAAAAGGTATGTCACAAGGCATACGCAGTTTTGTCAAGGAGAAGTCACTTATGCACGCGGGAAATTACGTTCCAAGTCACGTATGCTCAAATGCGCTCTAAATCTATAAAACTAGGGGAATTTACCATGGTATTGACCCATTGTATTGAGCGCTTGATTATCTTTTTTGATCCCGTCCAGAAATACCATTGGTATGGTATGGTTTTGACTCATGGTATTGACAAAGGCCAAATCTATTTAAGGAGAAGAAATTCATTGTGCAAGTGTGTGCAAGTTTGGGCTTTGATGAATACTTCACTCTGAAGTTTATCTGTATGGTTGAACTCTGTTCTTAATTGATAGATCTGAATCAATGATGCACTTGTGAAGATAATGAAGGTTCAAAATCTCTAGATCTGAAATGATGAATCTCTAGGATGATCTAAAAGAAGTAATGAAGACTTGGCAAAAATCTGTTGAAGAAATTGAAGAAATCTGGGTAAGTTCATAGATCTGATCTGCTCTGCAAAGTTTATCTTTTATAGATCTATACGCGGGTTCAGTTTGTGAAAAGTGCGTGTATACGTGGAACTGTCTAAACAAAGGCGCATATGGGAAGTTAGAATTGTTTTGAAAAATTGCACAGAGGTATACGCGGGTTCATTTTGGGAAAGACACGTGTATACGCGGATCTGTTTAACAAAAGGCGCGTATGGTATCTGAACTTATAATTTCTCTTGGTTGAATGTGATTCTTCATATCTATTCTGAAGTCTGGGTTACAGTGGTTTCACTATTCTATTGAAAGAAATGGGCAAAATATGTTTGAAGATAAGTGAAGGGTTGTGTTGATGTTGTTTGATCCAGTTTGAAAATTGATGAAACGTGGTCTGTAGTGGATCTGAGGGTTGAGGCCTTCAGTCTGGAAGTAGAAGCTTTCTGCCAGCAAAGGCTGGTGTTAATATCAGGGGGTAGTAGCTCCCTTCCAGGTGAGGCTGGTAAACGAGAGCAGGGGGTTATTGCTCCCTTCTAGGAGAGGCTGGTAAACGAGAGAAGGTTGTTGCCTTCTGTAGGTGGGTTCCTGCGTGCTGGTATGAGTCTGCACCAGTACATGATTGTAAGAAGTTTTCTTAATAATAAATATTGAAGACTGAGACACGGAAGCGGTGGTTTTCTCCCGAATTGGATTTCCACCTAAAAATCCTGGTGTTCATGTGTGATGCTTATGTGTGATGATTGCTCTGTTCTTTCTGCACCTGTTTACTGTTTTCTAATGATTGTGTAATGCAATGATCTAAGTCAAGAATTAATTACATAATTAGATCACTAGATATACGCGAGTTCGCGAGACACTGTGTGTACGCTTCGGGGGGGGGGGTGGCGTATGGGTTTTTTAAGAAAGAAAATATCAAAAGTTTTATTGTGCGCATAAATGCGGATTCTCCCCCCCCCCCCCTCTCAGTATTTTTCCCAACAATTGGTATCAGAGCAGGTCCTTCTGAAAAAGCTTAACCGCTAGAAGGAAGATCAATCAAGATGAGCAATCAAGAGGGAACAACATCTATCAAGCCTCCACTCTTCAACAGAAGTAATTTAATCTTCTGGAAAATAAGGATGAGATTCTATCTTCAGTCTATGGGAGCAGATATATGGGCTATTGTTGAACAAGGATATCAATATCCAGCCACTGTACCAATAGATGCAACGGAAAAGAAGAATTATGAGACAAATGCAAAGGCAGTCAATGCTCTATTAGGGAGTCTAACTGAATCAGAATTTTCCAAGGTCATGCAGCTGAATACAACAAAGGCAATATGGGACAAAATCATTCTAAGTTATGAAGGTGATGCAAAGGTAAAAAGTGCAAAACTCCAAACTCTCAGAATAGAATATGAAAAGTTAAAGATGCATGGTGATGAGAGTATTGCTAGTTTCTTTTTACGTCTTGATGACATTGTAAATCGTATGAGAAATCTAGGAGAAACAATAGCCGAATCTACTTTGGTTGAGAAAATTCTAAGATCACTAACGGCAAAATTTGAGTCAAAAGTTTCTGCTCTTGAAGAAAAACAGGATCTTCAAAATCTTACTGTGGTGCAGCTTCATGGCATACTAACTGCTTATGAAATGAGAAGAGGAGGATCTTCTGAATTCAAAGAAGCCATTTTTAGAGTTTCTACAAAATGGAAAGGAGTACAAGAAGCAGAAGGATCAGGATATATCGAAGAAGAAGATGAGGTAAATTTTGTAAAGAAACTTCAACTTGGCACAGGACGATTCAAAGGTAAGCCTCCTTTCAAATGTTTTAATTGTGGAAGAGTTGGTCATTATGCTGCTAAGTGTCCTCATAAAGAAACACCTGCAAAAGGGAAGGAAGTAGCAAGAAGGAATAAGAACTGGTCTAACACTAGAAAAAGTTACTATACACATGAAGATAGTGATGGGTTATCTGATAGTGAGGAAGAATGTGAACAAGATCTTAGACTTCTCATGGCATTTGAAAAAGAATCTAGAGAATAAAATGATACTTTTATGGATGCTCTAGAGGAAAATGATTTTTATGAAAACAATCAACTCAAAATATGTTTAGAAGAAAGTAATATAATCATAAAGACTCTGAAAAATCAAATTGAAGAAGAAAAGAAACACAATGAGAAATTAGAATGTGAAGTAGTAAGTCTAAGAAAAGAACTTGAGAAAGTGAAGACTCTGAATCTTAGATTTGCTAAAGGATCTGAAACCTTGGATGAAATTATCAAGGTACAACGTTCTCCTCTTATAAAGACAGGTCTTGGATATACAGGTGAATCTTCTCAGGCATCAGTACCAAATTATCTAAAAGCAGCTACAACTGGTTTACTACATTTTGCCACTCATCAAGGGAACAAAGAATCTTTACAGGTAAAGCATGATCATCTCAATTCAAGGAAAACTAACAGGGATGTCTTTCAAAGAAGCTACAACCAACAGGTGAATTCAAATAGAAGATTTCATGATCGCAGAAATTTCTACTTCAATGGACAATGTTTCTCATGTCATAATTTTGGTCATAAAGCTATTCAATGTGTTGCATATAAAACCATCATGACAAGAGAAGCAAGAAAGAAAAGGATGGATATTGAATCAAAGAATAACACCTATAACAACTTCTCTCCTCTTCAAAATGAAGTTGAATGTGCTTATTTCAATAACTTTGGCCATAAAGAATCAGAATGCAGGAGCAAATTCCAGCCAAAAGAACAGATTCCTTCAAGCTCCAAAGTGTGGAAAAAGAAGGAAATACAGGTTGAAAATTGTGGCATAGCTTTATTTGTTGAAGGTGAAGAAAATCAATGGTATATTGATAGCGGATGCTCAAAACATATGACAGGTGACAAAAACAAACTTCATGCTTATAATGCCCTAGAAAAAGAAAAGAATGTTACTTTTGGAAATGATACACCTGCTGTCATTAAGGGAAAAGGATCTGTTTTTCTAAAAGAAAAGGTGAAAGCTAATAATGTCATGTATGTGGATGGATTGAGACATAACCTTTTAAGTGTAAGTCAAATGTGTGATCAAAGAACTGAGGTTGTCTTTAGTTCAAAAGAATGTGTGGTATGTGATCTTGATATAGGTAAAACAATTATAAAAGGAAAAAGGACTCCAAACAACCTGTATGTATTGAAGAACTGCAAAGATCAATGTTACTTGAGAAAATCATCAGAAAATTGGCTATGGCATAGACGGCTGGGGCATCTGAGCTTCTCTCAAATCAAAAAATCAAGCAGACTTAATGCTGTTTGTGGTCTTCCCAATATTACTCTACCTGAAAGTATCATATGAAAATCCTGTCAATTCGGAAAGCAAACCAGAGTGCAATTTAATGCCAAGGAAGGATCATCAAGTAAGCCTCTTGAACTCATTCATACTGATATACGTGGACCTATGAGGAAAAAGTCACCACATGGTGAAGAATACTATATCTTATTTATTGATGATTTCTCTAGAATGTGCTGGATTGGGTTGATTAAACACAAAGATGAGGCATTTGAAAAATTTCAGATCTTCAAAGCACTGGTTGAAAATGAATTAGATCTAAAAATCAAGTGTCTTAGATCTGATCGTGGAGGATAATATACATTAGATGAATTTCTTGAATTTTGTGAACAACATGGCATAAAAAGACAGTTTTTTGTAGCTGGCACTCCACAACAGAATGGCATAGTAGAAATAATGAATAGAATAGTTCAACAAATGGCTAGAGCTATGCTTGATGATTCTGGAACACCTGACACCTTTTGGGGAGAAGCAGCACATACAGAGGTAAATATTCTTAACAAGGCACATGTTCGTGTAAATAGTGATAAAAGGCCATATGAACTCTGGTATGGTAATCCTCCCTCTGTGAAGCATTTTAGAGTTTTTGGAAGCAAATGCTTTATCAAAAATAACGATGAAAAACTTGGGAAATTTGAACCTAGAGCAGATGAAGGAATACTTCTTAGGTACTCCTCTAGGAGTAGAGCATATAAATGTTACAATAAAAGACTCCGGAAAATTGTTGAATGTATTGATGTTGTTATTGATGAGTCTCATGCAGCCCCAAAAGAAGAAAAACAAACAACTAATGAAGATGATGATGACTTATGTCCTTCTACATCAAATAACAATGATATAGACAGTGAAACCAATGAAGAACCTGAAGATGATTTATCTGAAAAAGCTCCATCCAGATATGTTCAAAAGAATCATCCAGAATCTCAAATTTTGGGAGATAAGGGATCAGGTGTACAAACAAGGAGGACTCTTGTGGGATCTTCTAGCTATCTGGCATTTCTATCCACTATTGAACTACACAATGTCAATCAAGCTAGCAAAGATGAATGTTGGGTTCAAGCCATGAATGAAGAGCTTGATCAAATTGAAAAGAATCACACTTGGGAATTAGTTCCAAGACCACATAACAAAAATGTCATTGGAACTAAATGGATATTCAAAAACAAGTTAAATGAGAATGGGGATGTTGTAAGAAACAAAGCAAGACTTGTTTGCAAGGGGTATACTCAACAAGAAGGTATAGACTTTGAAGAAAATTTTGCTCCTGTAGCTAGACTTGAAGCCATAAGAATGTTTCTTGCTTTTTCAAGTTTTCAACAAATCAAAGTCTATCAAATGGACGTCAAATCTGCATTTCTCAATGGTGATCTAGAAGAAGAAGTTTATATAGAACAACCAGAAGGATTCATTTTGGGAAATGAAAAAAATCTTGTTTGTAGACTTAAAAAGGCTCTATATGGTCTCAAACAAGCTCCAAGGGCATGGTATTATCGTCTGGACAAATATCTTCATCAACAAGGATTTTCAAAGGGGTCTGCTGATAGCAATCTATACACAAAAATTGAAAATGATAAACTGTTGATTGTGATTGTATATGTTGATGATATCATTTTTGGAAGTAATGAAGAATCTATGAGTCAGAAATTTGCTTCTGTCATGCAACAAGAATTTGAAATGTCTTTACTTGGGGAACTAACATCCTTTCTTGGCTTGCAAGTGCATCAAACTACAGATGGTATATTCTTATCACAAGAAAAATACCTTAAGAAAATTCTGAAGAAGTATGGCATGGAAGAATGCAAACCTGTAAGTAGACCAATGATAACTGGATGTAATCTCAGTTCTCATGATGATTCTCCCACGGTGAATAAACCAGAATAAAGATCTATGATTGGAAGTATAATTTATCTCACTGGGACTAGACCGGACATTATGCATGCAGTTGGGATTGTTGGACGATTCCAAGCTAATCCAAAAGAGTCTCACCTTCAGGCTGTCAAAAGAATATTCAAATATCTACAAGGAACTCAAGACTTTGGACTATGGTACCCAAAGAATGTTGATCTTACTCTTCATGCTTACACTGATGCAGATTGGGCTGGAAATGTTGATGATCAGAAAAGCACTAGTGGTGGTGCATTCTATATGGGCCCCCGGTTAGTATCTTGGTTCAACAAGAAGAAAAACTCTATTTCTTTATCTACGGCAGAAGCAGAATATGTGGCTGCCGCATCATCTTGCACTCAACTTCTTTGGATGATGCAAACCTTACAAGATTTTCAAATCAAATGTTCACCTCCTATCTCCATTATGTGTGATAATACAAGTGCCATCAGTATCTCAAAGAATCCTGTTATGCATTCCAAGACCAAGCACATTCCCATCAAGTATCATTTCTTACGTGAACAAGTGCTTGAACAAAAGGTGAATTTGGAGTATGTTCCCTCCAAAGAACAAGTTGCTGATATATTTACCAAACCTCTGCCCAGGGAAGCATTCGAATATCTCAGACAGAAGCTGGGAGTAGTCTCTGCTGTGTAGAAAATCAGAACAGCTTAAATTCAGAAGTTTAAATTGGATACACGGGTTTCCTGAAAGACAGTCGCGTATATACGCGAGTTCATAGAAAGAAAACCGCGTATGGTTGGTTGCTAAAAAATTTTGGTTGGGGTCAGTCTTCTTCAGCATAGCTGCAGTGCTGTTTGGTATCTCTGGTGGTGGTCCAGTTCTCATAATTCTGTTTCATTCTCTGATGATTTGAAAAAGATGCCGTGATGATTTGTTGTTGAAAGTGTTCAGGATGCACAAACTAAGGGGGAGCCTTGGTCATATGGAAAGGATGCTTGGGTGCACAGGTTCAGGGGGAGCATCAGCCTTGCTGAGTGTAATGCATTGTTGGAATTATGATGATTCTGAAATATGATCTCTCTTTTGAGGTCTTGTTGGTATTGGTCATAAAAAGTCATAATTGTAATTTGTTGTAAAGATCATGATGAGACCGATGATGTAAATTGTAATATTCAGTCATGTAAGGACTTGTTCAAATTAGTAAACCCACTTGGTTGGGTAGTTGAGTCAAAATATGTAAACCCTCTTGGTTGGGTATTTGCGTCTCTTATGTAAATCCACTTGGTTGGATCTTTGATGTAAGTATGAGTCCTTGGTGATAGAAAAGGTCATAGAGTCATGTACTTCATTGTAGAATATGTTTGAAGACTCAACATGAACTCAGGGGGAGCATGGTAACTTCAGTATACATCCGATCTTGCGTTGATTTTGATCCGCCCTTTGCCCTTGATGTCAAAGGGGGAGAGTAACATGGTGTGTGAATAAAGGGAGAGTATCATGGTTATTGTATAATGGTTAGAATCGATGTATCCATCTGTTGTGATGATCAAACACCATCGTGGTTGCCATCAAGTCCAAAGGGGGAGATTATTGGCAATATGATGCAAAGTGTTGTCCTTGATGGCAACCCACTTGATGAAGATGATGGCAACCTACTTGATGAAGTTACTCCTGTTTATTAATGATGTAAATCTGATGTATCTACAGAGCAGCTCTGATGAAATGATGAAAATAATTTTAGTTTGTGGAAGATTAATGATGAAAAAGGTATGTCACAAGGCATACGCGGTTTTGTCAAGGAGAAGTCGTGTATGCACACGGGAAATTACGTTCCAAGTCGCGTATGCTCAAATGCGCTCTAAATCTATAAAACTAGGGGAATTTACCATGGTATTGACCCATTGTATTGAGCGCTTGATTATCTATTTTGATCTCGTCCAAAAATACCATTGGTATGGTATGGTTTTGACTCATGGTATTGACAAAGGCCAAATCTATTTAAGGAGAAGAAATTCATTGTGCAAGTGTGTGCAAGTTTGGGCTTTGATGAATACTTCACTCTGAAGTTTATCTGTATGGTTGAACTCTGTTCTTAATTGATAGATCTGAATCAATGATGCACTTTTGAAGATAATGAAGGTTCAAAGTCTCTAGATCTGAAATGATGAATCTCTAGGATGATCTAAAACAAGTAATGAAGACTTGGCGCAAATCTGTTGAAGAAATTGAAGAAATCTGGGTAAGTTCATAGAACTAATCTGCTCTGCAAAGTTTATCTTTTATAGATCTATACGTGGGTTCAGTTTGTGAAAAGCGCATGTATACGCGGAACTGTCTAAACAAAGGCGCGTATGGGAAGTTAGAATTGTTTTGAAAAATTGCACAGAGGTATACGCGGGTTCATTTCGGGAAAGGCGCGTGTATACGCGGATCTGTTTAACAAAAGGCGCGTATGGTATCTGAACTTATAATTTCTCTTGGTTGAATGTGATTCTGCATATCTATTCTGAAGTCTGGGTTACAGTGGTTTCACTGTTCTATTGAAAGCAATGGGCAAAATATGTTTGAAGATAAGTGAAGGGTTGTGTTGATGCTGTTTGATCCAGTTTGAAAATTGATGAAACGTGGTCTGCAGTGGATCTGAGGGTTGAGGCCTTCAGTCTGAAAGTAGAAGCTTTCTGCCAGCAAAGGCTGGTGTTAATATCAGGGGGTAGTAGCTCCCTTCCAGGTGAGGCTAGTAAACGAGAGCAGGGGGTTGTTTCTCCCTTCCAAGAGAGGCTAGTAAACGAGAGAAGGTTGTTGCCTTCTGCAGGTGGGTGCCTGCGTGTTGGTATGAGTCTGCACCAGTACATGATTGTAAGAAGTTTTCTTAATAATAAAGATTGAAGACTGAGACACAGCAGCGGTGGTTTTCTCCCGAATTGGGTTTCCACCTAAAAATCCTGGTGTTCATGTGTGATGCTTATGTGTGATGATTTCTCTGTTCTTTCTGCACCTGTTTACTATTTTCTAATGATTGTGTAATGCAATGATCTAAGTCAAGAATTAATTACATACTTAGATCACTGGATATACGTGATTTCTGTAAAGGATATCCGCGTATATACGCGAGTTTGCTTCAGGAAAGTAGCGTATGGTTTTTTTAAGAAAGAAAATATCAAAGTTTTATTGTCTGCACTAAATATTGATTCACACCCCCCTCGCAGTATTTTTCCCAACATTCTTATTAACCATTACAAAGTTCGTGGATTAATTTTTAATGGTGGAGGATTAACATTAAATTTCATGGGAATATATATAAATGTTGGAATGCGTATATGTTATGGCATATCATAAACCATAATCCAAATAATTTGGCAAAGTATACGTGGTTTCGTGGCACATATATTTAGACGGCGGTTCATATTATATGGTTTTAAAATCGCATTAAAACCCATTGCAAAATATGGTGAGGGGGTCGAGGTCGGGTTTGAACCAGTGACCTCCACCCAAGAAATTGTGTGCCTCCACCGTTGGGCTATGGGCCTAGTTCATTGACAACAATTGCACCGAGCCAGTATTTGAGGTGTATTGTAGGTTTCAATGGCAAAAGGAGGGGGCCAACCCTCCTCCATGTGACCCAAACAATGTGACCACATTCCAGCACCGTCACTAAGTGGATTTTAAGCGCGTTATTATCCACCTAATGATGGTATTAACACTAACTAATTTTCTTCTTAATTAGCAGAGCTTTTAGTAGAGTTTCTATTTTCGGAGATTCCACCAAATTTGTCGAAGTTAACTCCAGTTTTCCAGATTTGGAGGAGAAATTAGGGGAAAGTTTATTTTTTCCATAACTGAGTCAATTTTCAACCAAATTGAGCTCAGAAAGAGTCATTCTTATCACATTGGCATGATTTGAATCCATTGGAATATCTTTCAGAGTCATAGGAGCTCATATACAAGATTTTTTGGTCACTTGAATAATTTTGAAGCCGAGGGCCACGAGGAGGGAAGGCCATGCCTAGATCAACTGAAGGCCAATTTCAGTGAATGAATAGTCAATTTTTGATGTATTTGATGTTATGAACATAGTGGTATAGTTTATAGAGGCGTTGGAGCACATCTGAAGGTGATTTTGTCACTTTGGAGATTAAACAAGCCCATGGCCACCGGGATTGGAGGTCAAGCCTAAAGGAGCTGGTAACCAAATTCAGTGATTGAATAGTCATTTTTGGGGTGTTCGAGTCTTCGGAAGCCAATTTAATAGTAAAAAAAACCATTGAAGCAATATTTTTTCTTGTAATCAAACGTTTTACTCTTAATCCAAAGAGGGCCTAGCTAGTTAAAGAAGGTCCATGGAGATGTAGCCCAGGAGGGGTGAACTCCATCATCATCCATTGTGTTATGTGATTGCTATTAGTTATGTTTTTTAATTTCATTTTCTATATATGAGTTTTTAATTTTTAATTAACTCATAATTTGATCATCAATGACACATGAAACTTGATAATAAACCCTTCACAAATGGTTATAATGAGATGATCCTTAAACACATTTTTAATACTTCTAAGGGAGTTTGCATAGAAATAACAAGTTTTCCCATATTCAGATCAATTTCCTAATTAATAGGGGCTTAATTATCCCAAGAATGTGTGAGAAAGGCTGGTCATTTAGGTGTAGGTGTTTGTTTAAGTATTGGACCAAAATTTCCAGGATCAGTGCTAGACAATTAGCAGAGTGCATAGGTTTCTTGAGAAGGGAAATTGCATTGTATTATTTCATGTTCTTGACTTTATGCAATATACATATAGTGGGGATTTTAGCTGAGGATTTCCCCAAATACATCTTGTGTTGTGTGATTGATAAGTCTTCCTCTTACTTGTTTATTTGATAGTGCGATTGAAATTGGTTTATGCAATTTGTAGAATTGATTCAGTTTTTTTTTAAGTACATTACAAGATCAATTAAATCTGTTTAACTATTTCTACAATAATATTAGAATATTCAGAGAATATGGGGGTTCTAACATAGAATTCTGATCAGAGGGGAAATTAAGAGATTAGAAAGAAATAGAGAATGTGCCGAAGAAAGCATATGAAAAATATCAACCCTGTTCATGTGTCATGAGCCATTCACAATCCCTGTTCAAAATGGATGTGAAGGTTGATATCAAGGCAAATTATTATGATCTTGATTCTCTAAATCTAAATCACTAGTTGTAGTAATTAGAATTTTATTTTTGTTTTCATCTTATAGAGGAAGAATAGAAGATTTTTTTTACACAGATGAAATTAAAAGGCCATTCACTAATGTGGTGGGAAAACCCTCATAAAGTCACAAATTTACCCCATTGGGTATGTGGAGGACTAGTGCATCCAGTGCCACTATTTTAGGACGAAGAGGGGGCAAAGTTTAAAGGAATACACCATAGAATTTAGAAAGAGGGCCATAATGTTGGGTATCTCCCGAAAGAACCTAGATGTACTCCTTGGGTATCTAAGGGGTCTACACAACCATCACCATGAGTAAGTGATGTTGTTAAAGTATAAAATGGTGTCTGAGGCTTGTGTAAAAACATGATTACCTAAGAATGTAGGCCTAAAGAAAGGGAGATTAAGTGGATTGAAGTAGAAAGAGCACTAGGACACTAATAAGGAAGGAAAGAAGAAGTGGAAAGGGGGAGAAAATAGGAAGACATTAGCCACAACACACTAGTGAAAAGACCCCAACAACCACTAGAACCATTATAACATTAATTTTCTCACAAAGGAGAAGTGTTGGAAGTTGCATCCAAAGCTTAACCCAAGGAAAAAAAAGAGATATAATAAGAAGAAGAATCTCATGGCCACTTTTTTCAGCAACTAGGTTGAAAGTATTTTCGATGTGAATGAGAAGATCATTTGTACATCAATTTACAAGGAAGTGAAAATTATTAGCCTTCAACAATGGGAAGAGAATGAAAATACCAAACTCTTCCTTATAAAGATATAGGTTAAAAATACCAAGATTGATGCTCTATTTGACTTAGGATCGTAGGTGAATCTCAGTGTATTAGAGTTGGTAAAAAAATTTGGATTGTAAGTTCATGATCATATAAGCCCATATCCATTGGGTTGAGTAAATACGGATACGTAAATAAAGGTCACCAGTGCAAAAATAGATTTACTATCAGTGCTAATTTTATTGATGAAGTAAAACTATATAGAATCCCCCTTGATGTATGTGAGTGGTGTTTTGAAGTCCTTACATGTATGTATGGGTTGAAATCATCATTTAGAGAGAAAAATAGTATTGGATCATCAAGGATGTAAAATCATTCACCATCAATGCACACAAAGGCAAGTCGAGAATTTCATTGGTAAGTTCCAAACACAATAAGAAATTGATTAATTCTAAAAATAAGTATTGTTTACGATTTTTAAGAGAAAATTAGTTTGTATAAGAATCAATGAGAGCAAAGGCATACTTGGAGGGGTGTATTAAGAAACATAAACAACAACTTGAGGAGTTTCAACATGAATGCAAGGATATGTTCCAGGAGCCTAAACCGATACCACCTAAGAAGGAAGTGGATTATGAAATCGAGTTATTGTCGAACACCCCATTTCAAAACATTGGTATGTACTGGTAGTATGTTATAGAAGAAAATGAAGTGAATAAATAGTTGCAGTAGTTAATATAATAGGGAATTATTCTACCAAGTACATCACCATGTGGGTCACCCATCATCATTGTGTCAAAGAAGGATGAGACTTGTTGAATGTGTATAGACTATAGGTTTCTTTATAACACAAATAATTTAAAATAAAATAAAAATTCTTAATTTTTTTCTTTTAATGTATCCATATCAAATCTCATTTCAAAATATTTATTATAATACCAATGTCATCCTTGAATATTATATTCCTTGAGTATTATAATAAACATTTCAAAATCCTTGAGTAATGTATTCCTATCATTTCAAATTATATTTAAGCAAGCCTATTCTTTTTGTCTTCTCCATTTTGCAAGAGAGCCTATTTTTTTCCTTATCAGTACTACAAGCGAGCCTATGTCTACTGGTGACTGATGACGAAAAGGGGCCTCATCATCATGGTTGCAGGTTTTCCATTTGACTTCTGGTGGGGGCCCTCTTTGCTACGCACGGTGTGCTCTTTCGATGCCTTGTGCTATGATGATTATCACTCTCTGAGTTTGGGTGACTAAATGACTCGGTCTATGCTTCTTTTTTTCATGTATTTCTTTAATTCTGTCTGTATGTTGGGTCGGTCTTTTAAATTTTGATGTGAATATGTAATGGCATTTTGACAATCATGATGGGATTTTGTTGATATGTATTTAATTGATGTCCTATCACTGCTCCCAATTATGATCTTTATTGGGGTGTGTTATCACAACACTTTTATCTCTAGTATGATGTACTGTTTGGATATTTATATAAAACAACGTTTTTTTTCTTTCTGAAAAAAAAAATGCCAAGGTTGCTAAAATAAATGGCATACCGATGTAATCATTTCTTCATTTTCACTATTGGTTAATTTTGGGTAACGTGACTTATTACAATGAATACCCTTTTTATCATTAGGCAATGTAATATCTTTGTATTAAAAAATATCTTAGCTTTTGGGGAAACATCCTTTAAAACTACACAACATCCCAAATAAATATTTGCTACCAAATTATAAGGATAAAAGAGATTAGTTATCAACTATAATAGCGTAGCCTAATAGATATGGAAACCCTCTTTTCACATATATTTTTAAACAAAATTAAACATCATTATAATAGCTTTGCTTATTAATTAGGAAACCCGATGGGTAAGAATTGAGTGAGAGTATGTAGGCATTCTTTTGTCATAGACAAAATAAATATATATTAGTTTTTACATACACAAGTAATATAACAATTTATTTTAAATTATTTATATTTGTAATATAATATTGAGTTATTGAGAAAATTAATGAATTTTGTTGTTGATGATTGGTTATATGACAAATTTTTAAATGTGATTGCAATAAGACGTTGCGGAACAAAATGAAGGAGCTATTACACTTGTTACTGTTGGGTATGTGTTATATTCTTTCCACGACTAGTCACGCGCAGGGGGGTCACAGGGGGGTCGGCAGCCCCCCCCTGTCGGGGTCCAGGGCAGTGCCCCAGGAAAAAAAATTTGGTCCTTATTTTTCGGTGGACGGACCCACCCATGGTTTTGTGCATGGGTTTGCACATGTTTTTGGGGCATGATGGTTTTCGGCCCCTGGTATTTTGTAGATCCAGTCAAGGGAACTACGGTTATGTTCTAATCCAGGGTTAATGGATTGGGGTTTATGTATGCTTCAGCATGTCTATATATGTGTTGTTACACTGAAAGGAAAATAATGAAAAATCAAGCCGATCGTCCCGATTTGGGATCCAGGGGAAAATCTCTGTGTATATCTGTTTTATGTTTTATGCTTTCGCTATTTTTTATTTTCTATTTTAAGATTCATTTGCAGATAATTTATGTACAGGGTTAAAACCTACAGTTACATAGCTATTACACTTGTTACATAGACTGCACCTATTCTATATGATGTATATACATTGAATTCAAGGGCTACAGGAGTGAATGTAGTCATTCAACACAATTATAGGTGGGAGTGAATGTAGTCATTTAACACAATTATTGGCAGGGTTGAATGCAGTGTGGATTACACAAATTGTCTTACAATGTGTTTCTTGGTTTTTATGATACTATTAGGCCCACCTATCACTATAGGTTTTTAATGTGGATTTCCTTGTGGTTTTGTGTCTATAATGAGAGTCGATATAGTGAGGCCCTGCCTCCATTGTTTGTGTTGCTAAACCATCTTGTGTTTTACATGGTCGTGAATGGTGAAAATATTGTTTTCATTGTTTTTTGATTGTGGATTTGTCATACCAAGGTCTTTGTGGTTGTGAATGTTGTTGTCCTTTTTCTTTTAGTTTATAACTTAGCATGGAGTTTTGATACTAGGGTCTTCATGGTTCTGAGATTAGTGGCAAGAGATGATTTGTCAAACACTTACTTTTGGTTCATCAATGTAACTACTACACTTGTGGTCTAAATGTGATGTTTTCACAATATGTTAAAACTAACATTTTATACAAACTTTCATTTCTTTTAAAAAATAGGAATGTTGTTGACATATTAACCTTCCTAATGCCAAGATGTTAATATATGGTCATATGCATGTTGACATACTAATGGGTTTCCATTTTTCCATATCCTAGGAATCCTTATATGATGATATTAAGTGTGTTGGAAGTTTTTATTGATGTCAAGTTCAAGAGGAGTTTGTTAGTTTGATAACCCTCCCAGAGATATTTTCGGTGGCATATGGCACTTATTGTAACTCCCTAGGAATGAAAAGAAATGTAATTTTTAAGTGATGCACTCCATGAAATGTTCTAGATGAGACAAGGTTTTTTCACCAATCCTTATGGGGGTCGAGCTAGGAAAATGTCGATCAAGTTAGACATAATCACTTAGGCATATGGACCTATCCGAGATCCACCAAGGCATTCGAAGCATCGGGAGAGAAACATGGAAACACTTGTGAAAATAGTCAGATCCCAAGTTTCCTAACTCTAATATGTAAAGTGAACCCCAATATGACATGACAACACACGTGGAGCTAATTGGTAGTGACAAAGTGGCTGATGTCACTCAAATTGATGACATGGCACCCTGAGGTGAGGACACATGGCAGGTGCGTTCCTCTCTTTTAGGTGGTAAAACTGATACATTATAGTACATGTGGCATATGGATGGCTCTAGGTGGTAGTAACATGACACGAATGTGACATGACACTCTATTGTCATGAAATGTGGCAGGTGGATTCAACATTTTTGGGTGGCCAAGTGACCCTTTCTCAAGTAACACATGGTGGAGACATGGCATGATAGGTAGAAAAGAAAATACAAGGAAGAAGACGTGGCATACCTTGGGATTTTCACTAGTAGGTTATTTTGTAAGGCTTAATAGCATTAAATAAATTAGCATTTTTAAGTGATTTGGAGTCTTGAGACAAAATTCCATATGGGTATCTAGTTGAAAGGCATATAATGTGAAGGGAAGTAATGATTTGATCCCATATCCCCAAATCGAGGACTTAAAGCAAGGTTAAAGTGTTATCCAACTATCTAATGGAAAGGCTTCTAGTGTGAAGGGAAGATTGAATCTTGGATACTCACATCTAGGATTTAGTACGAGGTAAATGTGTTATCTCACCAACCAAGCATATGGTGGTGTAGTCTAGTGTGAAGGGGAGTGAATATTGGGTGTCGAATTTCATAGGAAAAATTCGTATAACAAGAGTTGATGAGATTACATAGGACATTAAGCTAAGAATACTTTGTGCAGAAGCTATGAATCTTGTCCCATGGTTATATGGCTCATGGTGCCTAAATATCGAGGGCCACGACTGAGAAATTTTGTGTTTCAGGTGTGAAAAATAGTTAAACACAAATTTGTTTAAAAGGGATAAGTTTTGATGTATGTGGATATAAAATAGAAATAAAAGGACATGAATCTAAAGTGTCTCGTGTTATCATTATTGCGAAGGTGAAAAGACTATAGTAGACAAATAGTATCATGGAAATTTATTTAGAGGAAATGGAAACAAATAAAGTTCATATAAGTTGAGTTCCTGATTAGGAAAAAAGTATTAGAGAGAGTGTGTGCATGAGATTACTTGGAGTAGTTTGAAACTACTAAATGTCATGAATATGAAGTAGATGAGAGACAAAGTTTGCAAAGGAGATCTATGTAGGTTTACGTTGAACGTGGACATTTCTTGGAATATGAAGTTGTTGTGTACAAGAAAATTGCTAAGAATCAAAGAAATAGAGGGTGTTGCAAAGAAAATATTAAAGAAGCTAGGATGAACTAATATTAAAGTTGACAATTAGGGAAGTGGAGTCTCCTTCAAGAAGGTTCTTCTAATGATCAAGGGATTGGTGCATCAAATAGTTTGTTCCTACAAATAATGGGGGATGTGATCTATTTTGGATCATTATAGTTTTTATGATTCATCTTGATGCTTTCATAGTCACACAAAAAGTGGAGGAATAAGCTCACAAGACCATTTTCACTCACAATCCCAGTTTGGAAAATTTTAGGTGAAAAACTATAAGAGCCATGTCTACGCCATAAATGAACACTCTTCATGGTCCCAACCTTACTATGTACCTATATTACATAATCTAAATGTCTATACCTTTACAATGGCATACAAGTCACTCCAATCAGAGCTCATATGAGAAGGTTATGCCTCTCAGAAGTCGGCCTATCGAAATTAACCACCATAATTTGATAGGATGCCACGTTAGCCACCATTAATCATGGAAAATAATTTATCCACATGACCATGATGAATATATCTCTAGAAGAGTACATATTGTAACTCTTGTTAAGAGTTAAAGGAGTCAAACCTAACCACTAGTAGGCTATTGGGTTGGGTTATAATCAGGCCAGTAGGAGGAAAAGGGGTTCCCTTCTTTCTGAATATATTTTGTTCCATAGATGAATAGAGTATCTAAGAGGGATAGGGAGAGAGAACATAGAGAGGATTTTTACATTGTATTAGCCCATGGGACATAGGCCTTACTTCTTTATACTTGCAACCATTTTCTATTGAAAGAAAGAGTGTAATGTGGCCTCACCTTCTAGTTGGGATTTCTACATAAACACTTTCGCTCGTTATATCTTGTGAAAATAATATTTTTTGAGCTTATATTTCACTATTATATATTTTCTACATAATTATAATTTGCATGCATACACAATAAACAATAATCTACATATCCAAAAATCTAAAGAGAAATAAACCCTCATAGTGTATACTTAAGATTTTTAAGTATATAATTTTATCATATTTGTTGCGACGAACTATCCAATGGGATTTTCATGGTAGTTTATAGAACATATTAGTACTAGAGAAGGTTTCTTTGGTATATTATGGACATTTTTAGAGTACCTAGATCCACTAAATAAAATTCATAAAATCATAGTCATGGATATCAAATCTGTGAATGACCCTCATGATCCTACAAAGGAGAGGTTTCTGCAGCTAGAATAAATATAAACCATAACATGAATCTCCTCATGGAAACCTTGAGTAATAAATGTTGAAACGGCAACAATAATGGCCCCTTAAGGGGGATTCTAATTTAATTTTCCCTTAATTAAATTAGAAGTAAATTATAATTCCACATCACATTACAGCTTGTAAGTGTTAACTAAGTCACGAAGACTTAGTTAGCTCAGTCAATTCTAGTTGAGGGTTAAATTGGAGGCACGTAGAGGTCACTCTAATTTTTAGTGGCTCTAGTTGCAGTTTATTTTGAGTTGTAATTAGTTAACTCAATTATTTGAGTTAAAATCAGTTTAACTAGTTCTAAGTGAGAGATGAGCTAGTGATAGGTCCAGTGAGTTAAATATGATTTAATTCACATGTAGTGATAAATCATATAACTGATAATTCATTGTAGATATTTGTTTCATGTCTGTTCTATGGATGGCCCAGTTGAGATTAGCGTTAAAGGGAAGATAGCTATCAGTTGTATAATTAGAAAATTGTACAGGTCATGCATGAGTTCATTAGGATGCCTTGGATGTATTTCACAATACATTGATGGTAATTTCCTAATTAATAGTGGATCAACTATCCCAAGAATGTGTGAGAAAGGTTGGCCAGTCAGGTGTAGGGAATTGGTGTAGGATCAGTGTTAGAAAGTCATGACAGTGTAGAGGTTTCTCAGGAATGGAAATAGCATTGTATGATTTCATGTTCTTAAATTTATGCCATATAGAGATAGAGGGGTTTTTAGTTGAGGCTTTCCCCATATAAATATTGTGTTGTGTGATTGATAAGTCTTTCTCTTACTTATTTATGTGATTGTGCGATCTAAATTGGTTTCCGCAATTCGTAGAATTGGTTCAATATTTTGTTTTAGTACATTACAACATCAGTTGAATCTATTTAGATATTTCTACATGGAATCAGATTAGGAATCACTATAGAAGAGAATAAATAGATTTTTTTTTGAACAGGCGAATTGAATTTATAGATTTATTCTTCAGGACCAATAGCAAATGAAGATGTGTTTCATTGGCTTGAGACTCGAATATGCCCTTGAGGGTAATTCGAATTACATAACATGTAAGGACATGATGGAGGCTGCGCTAGTGGAAAATAGACTGAAGGAATTTGTACACAGTGATATTCTCCAACCTGTAGCAACAGATGCTCAACTTCTTGATGCATGGAAGAAGAATGTAGCAAAGGCAAGAAGGATTTTGTTAGAAGGATTTCGAGCTCATATTTTCTCGAACCTCCATGGAAAGGAAAATATATATGATATGTGGAAAGCCTTAACATATATATTTTAGAATAGCAATGACCATAGGAAGTTTTTGCTAAAGGAGAAGCTCAGAAAGATCAAGACAGAGAAGGGCGAAATGATTCCAAAATACTTGATGAAGATCACTCAATGTTGAGATGAGATTGGAAATGTTGGGGTCAAAGTTTCCCAGGATGATTTGGTGAGCCTAGAATTTCTAGTCCTTCCCAAGAGTTGGAATAGCTACCAAGACTCAGTGAATGGGAGGGAGAATCTACCAGAGTGAGAGTGATTGTGGTCCGACCTGGTACAACAAAGATGGATCCTCATCAAATAATGATGAGGAGGAGAAATATTCCTTAGATGGAAAGGAGAAGAAATGGAAAGGGAAGGAATCCCATTCCAAATTGGATTCCGGTAAAGAAGGCAAGAAGTGAGACTTTTCAAAGGGAAAATGTTTCCAATGTCATGAGCTTAGACACTATGCTATAAATTTTCTGCACAAGAAGACCAACAAGAAGTCCTCAGGAGGAGCTATAGATGAAGCACTTGATTCATAGTTTGAGTTTCCTTTCACCCTCATCACAAGCATGGTGTCATCGGTGATGGGTTATGTGCGGTACTTAGATAGTGGAGCTTTGTTCAATATGACCCACAACAAAGAATTCTTCCGTAACTTGGAGGAGAAGGATCTTTAGATGCGCATCGAGAGGGGAGATGATGAGAGGTATAACACCACCAACATAGGTACAATTACCTTTCATAGGGAGTTAGGTACTCCTGTCACATTAAAAGATGTTATGTATGCTTCGAGTTTAAAGAATAATTTGGTTCCTATTGCTATGTTGGAAGATCGTCATGATGATGTGATATTCAATGAAGGAAAGGTTTTCCTTCGTCACAAATCCATGAAACAGGTGAAAAACATTGGGGTTAGAGTAAATAAACTCTACAAATTGGATGTAGAAGACGATGTTTCCTTGAGCACGAAAGCAGAGAAGGTGGAGAGTCGAGACATCGGTGAGTTATGGCATAGGAGATTGGGCCATCTACACCATAGCGCTTTGGAGATCATGTAGTATATTTCTATAGGACATCCAAAGGGTACACTTGCGCAAAAAGATACATGCAAAGGGTGTAAATTGGGGAATTATACCAAATCCACCTTTCATGAAAAGGAAAGTTGATAAAAGGTGGTCCTTGAGAGAGTTCACTCATATGTGTGTGGACTATTCTTGATAGCTTCCACAACAAAACACGGGTATTATGTGATTTGTGTAGATGATTTTTCATGAAAGTGTTGAATTTTTTTCATGCAAAAGAAATATCAGACGTTCTCTAAGTTTGTGAGTTCAAAGCACTTGTCAAGGAAGATATAGGGAAGAAGGTGAAGGCTCTGAAGAGTGAAAATGGTGAATATTTATCTAATGAATTAAAGAAATTTTGTGCTTTAGAATGAATTCGAAGGGAATTAATAGCACCTAATAACCCACAACTGAATGGGGTTGCAGAAAGGAAGAACAAGACTATTGTGGGAGCAACACGAGTTATGTTGCATATTAGGGCCTACCATTGAATTTGTGGGAAGAAGCATTCAATATAGCAGTATTTTTGCAGAATAGAAGTCCTCATCAGATACTTGGGATGAGTACACCAGAGGAATATTTTTGAGGTCAGAGACTAGATGTGTCACATTTTAAAATTTTGGGTTCATCAGTTTATTGCCATGTGTCCAAAGATGCCAGGAAGAAGCTAGATCCAACGACTGAGTTGGATATATTTTTGGGGTACACTGATACACCTCACAAGTATCAGGTGTACTTGCCAGCACATAGGATGACAGTCGTCAGAAGAGATGTGAAATTTGATGAACAAAAGGCCATGTGAATTTTCCTTGAGTGGGATCTTCAATTACATGCAATTGAGGAGCTCTCGGCTCCAAAAGAAGAACCTGGAGATGTAGAGCATCCACATGTAGAGAAACAAAGAGTGGAAGCACCCACTCAGGAAGATACATCCTGAAATAGAAGAAAGTGTGTCAGAGAGGTTGATAGGTTGTTTCTTGATGCTAGAGAGAATGTGGGAGCACCCACATCATAGTGAAAGAAGAGAAGGTCCGCAAAGAGGTAAACTATATACATGGATCCTATGAGCGAAGGTGTAGATATAGAACTATCCTCTTTTGAGGAAGTAGTTCAGCAAACCAATTTGGGTTGATTCCATGGTTGAGGAGTATGAATCCATTATCAGAAACAGTGCATGGTAAGTTGTCCCAAGACCAGAGGGGAAGTCAGTTGTAGGATCCAGGTTGATCTATAAAGTGAAGCAAGCAACAGATGGGAGTGTGGAGAATCACAAAGCCAAATTTGTGGCCAGAGGGTTCTCTCAGGTGGAGGGGATTGATTATGATGATAATTTTACACCAGTCACAAGGTACTCATCAATCAGATCCATCCTTGCACTCTCAAGGCAGATGGGATGGAAGATACATCATATGGATGTAAATACAACCTTCCTCAATGGGGTGATTGAGGAAGAGGTGTACATTGAGCAGCCAAAAGGTTTTTAAACCTTCAACAAAGAGTTGCATGTGTAGAGACTCAAGAGAGCACTATATGGGTTGAAGCAAGAAACTCTTGCTTGGTACACTAGGATGGAAATCTATTTCACCGGGTTGGGCTTCACCAAGAGTGAAGAAGATGCAGACCTTTATCATATTGTGGTAGAAGGTAAGCTTTTGATTATTGTACTTTATCCCGATGATATGATACTAACGGGTGATGAGCAACTCATGAAGTATTTCAAAGAGGATATTTCAAGAGAATTTGAGATGAAGAACATGGGGATTGGAAATATGGAAAAGAGATAGGGAGCTATTTGTATCTCAAGGAAAGTATGCCAACGATATCCTCATGAATTTCCACATGGATGGTAGAAAACCCATGGAGACTCATCTAGAAGGAAACTAGAGGAAGGAGGATGCTACTTTAGGAGAGGTAGTATATGCTACTGTTTATAGGCATCTTGGGGTTCAGTCATGTATTTGGTGAACACATGATCATACATATGCTATGCAGTTAAAAAACTTAGTCAATCTATGGTTAAACCTATCAAGCTCTTTTGGAAGGCAGGAAAGCATGTATTGAGATACCTCAGAGGCCCTACAGAGTATGGGCTATGTCACAGATGGACAGGGAGTGAAGCTTCAAGGATTCACAATGCAGATTTGGTAAGGAGTCTATCTGACATGAAGAGTACATCAGGGGGCATCTTCAGCATTGTATCAACATTAGTTTCATGGTACAGAAGGAAACTATTGCACATAAAATCAACGTTCAATTGAAATTAACTGTAATTACATATATTTTATTAATTAAGAATGAATGGATGTCTTATAGAGTGAGAGGCCTAGGCTTAAATACAACCCTAATTTCCTCTTGGTGAATGGGCATGATATTTGACCATGCCCCTTCCCCTAACTAAACTAATAGTTTACAAAATGATTAATTTTATTATAAATTTTCCTTACACCCAAAGATTATTTTTCCTCAAAGCATACGTAATGATGGATTTTGTTGATGAAACACTTCACTCTCCCAAGAAGCTTCTTCTTCAGGTAAGTCCTTCCACTTGATTAGGTATTCATTGATTACTCGAGATTGGAGCTTCTTTTCCCTGATGGAGATGATACCTTTTGGCTCTAAAATGACCCTTCCTTCGTCATATAAAGACGGAAGTGATTTTTGCACTAATTGATGTTCACCAAGTGGCTTTTTGAGGCAGGATACATGGAAGACGTTGTGAACACGACTTTTTTCAGGAAGGCTTAAACTGTATGTGACTTGTTTGATCTTTTTGTTGATATGGTATGGTCCATAAAACCTTGGTGCCAATTTAATTTTTCATTTTTGTTTTAATGATAGTTTCTTGTATCGCTGAAGTTTGACAAAATGCCATTCTCCAAATTCAAATTCTCTCTCGATTCTATTTCGGTCAGCTTGTTTCTTCTACGGTTTCTTACTTTACTTAAATTTTCTTTAGTGTTTGGACAACTTTTTGGGTTTATTCTAATTGGTTTTTAATAGTTCGTAGATTTTTCTGGATGATAGAAAGGTCCTTTCATTTAGGAGGTTTGTACTCGTAGAGATCTTGGAAACAAGTCATTTTTCCTGACGTGTGGTAAGTAGAATTGTACCACCATTATGCTAGATGTAGCCACTGCACCCACTTATTTTGTTTTTCAGTGGTATAACAATGTATATAGGCTTCCAAACATTTATTTACAACCTTAGTTTGGCCATTTGTTTGATGATGATAAGCTGAATTCATGTTGAGGTAAGTTCCTTTATGATTCAAAAGTTCTTTCCAAAAATTACCCTTAAATTTTGCATCTCTGTCGCTCACAATAACCTTTGGAAATCCATGTAACTTATAGACATTTTTGAAAAATATCTCAGCAATTTGTTTTGTTAAGTCTGATTTCCTCATTCCAATAAAGTGGGAATACTTGGCGAGTCTGTTGACTACTACAAGAATGTTATATTTACCCTCAGATATAGGTAACCCTTCGATAAATTCCATTGATATTTCTTCCCATTTATGATTCAGGATATTTAAATGATGAAGTAATCCATATGTCATAATATTTTCATTTCTATTCCTCTCGCATTTATCGCATTTTGCTACATATTTCTGCATATCATTACTCATTCCCTTCCAAAAGAATGACTGTGTGCATTATGAAAGGTTTTAAGTAATCCTACATGTCCGACTGACAGTGAATCATGTGACTCTTTGAGAATCTTGGTTTTAAACTTGGAATTTGAATTCAGATAGATTCTCCCCTTGTACCATAGAATATCGTTCTTCCATTCAAATTTTGAGTTGTGCAAGAGAGTGCAAGACAGTGCAAAGATAACAGGGAAATCGCTAAAGAAATTTGAAAACGATGGAATTGGGTTCAAAATTTCTTCTTGTGGGTTTCACAAAGTATTGTATTTTAAATGGGATGTTGTATGGCGATGGTGATCACATTTGGTCAAGAGTCGAACCAAGCGTAAGGCAAGACAAGCTAAACATCGTCATGTCGACAGTGTTCGAGATGAGAAGAATTTAAAGTTGTTTAAGCTTCCTTTGATTGACAACTGAGGGAACATGTTTGTTTCTTCAAGGACACTTTTTTGCCCTGCAAATTTTGGGAAATTGCAGAAAGATGGTATCTACAACAACATGTTAATGTCTCCAAATTCGGGGAAAATATCAGTTTTCATGAAAAGCTCAAATTGTTGAATTTAGGAAAATTCCAGTGGATTGAGACTAGAAGGGTGAGGGGGATGTACCCTCATCCAAATGTTCAGTAATAAATGATATTTTTGGGTCCAAAAGCTTCCAGTGGGGAGGAGTGATTAGGTGCTAAAAAATATGCTAAAAAATGAAACTTGTTGGAATGGTGTAGAACTTGAATGACTTTGTAGATATCATCATTTTGCATATTTCACGACTCACTTCACAGAAAAATGATATTGTATTCTCCCAGAAACGTGTTCTATTCGTTTTCCCAAACATGCAAATTTTTAAAAAAAGGACAGTTGATTAGGAAAAATTTTGGGCCAATGGCAGGCTGCCATGTGGCCCCTTTTGGTTGGTCTAAATTAAAATTTGTAGGCCTATCATTTCTTGAGAAGTGGCGGCCCTGATTGGTTCAGTCGTGGTTGAATTAGGTTGGTGGCCAACCACATTGTACCACTTGGCCCAACCAGAGGTCGCCATGTGGCAACACAGGGGGAACCAAAATATGGTTATGTATGCCAAACGGCACCTCCATGGGTTCGAAACCATGACCACATTCCAAACAACGTCGAGTCTTAACTAGATGGTCTACCACAATCGTTGTTTAACCTTAGCAAACAAACATTATATGAAATGTATGTCGTGGAGGTTTGGGGGAAGGGGTTGGGGATTAGCCCCAGTCCCCCCCCATATTACACCATATGGCCTATGGCACGAGACCAAGGGCGCAATGGTATGGCACAAATTTTTTAATTAAAAAAATAATAATTGGGTGTCAACTATTATGGTTTTAAAATCGGATGTTAGGAATTATTATGCATTTTAATGATCCGAAAATTTCACACGAAATTCTGGAAATTTGTTGCTCGATTAACCGAAATCAGGGTGAAATTGTAAGACGTTTCTAGATTTTGGGGAATTTGTGGTGCGATTAGTAGCAAAGTTAGGAAGGCTCATAAATTCTTTGGTTTTTACCAATTTTGGAGTCGAAAGAAGCTATACAGACATTTTTATAGTTCTGGAGCTGATGGAACATGTTTTGAAGCCATTTGAGCATTGTAAATGTATGTAATCACCATTTTTAGCATAGTGATATAGGACCAACCCATTGGAATCTGGACCAAGGAGACGTAGCCCATAAGGGGTCAAATTATTCATCACTTTTCATGTTGTGGTTATTTTTATGGTGCATTTGTCTGTTGTTTCTGTTATTTCAGAGTTTTAAATTCATGCTTTATGTGTTTAAAAATTTAACATAAAGGCTCATAAAACTCAGTTTTAGCACTTGCAATTTACAAACCATCAAGCACATTTTCATTAAGATCTCATATAGATCATATGCACAATAATTTCTTTGGATATTTGTATTTAGTGTGCCCATGTCCCTTCTTTCCATGGTTTTTATGTATATTCTTAGAGTTAAAGATAGATTGAATGCAAATTTTGTAAATATCCTTACAACAGGGGCACTCTTGAGATGGATTTTGCGTACACCTGTACAATTCATAATTGGATGGAAATTTTATGTTGGTGCATATAAATCCCTGAGACATGGATCGAATAATATGGTTGTTTTGGTAGCCCTAGAGACAAATTCAGCTTATTTTTATTCATTTTACTTACTGGTTAGAGCCGCAACTTCAAATACCTTTAAAGGTATAGAATTATTTGAGACAAGTGACATGCTAATCTCCTTGATTGTTCTAGGGAAGTTGCTAAAAGTTTTAGCCAAAGGAAAAACTTCAGAAGCCATTGCAAAGCTAATGGAATTAGCTCCAAACACAACAATCTTTCTCCCAATGGACGATGATGGAAAATAAAAGTTGAACGTGAGATAAATAGTGAACTGATAGGAATGACACTCTAAAATATGTTCCAGGGGAAAAGATACCAATAGATCGGTTGGCGATTTAGGGTCAAAGTAGTATGCTGACAGGGGAACCTCTACATGTTACAAAAAGGATTGGTGGTAAAGTATTCAAAGGAAACATGAATCAAGTAGGAGGGTAGCATGTGAGAGCTACTCATGTAGGTTCTGAAACTGCTCTTTCGCAAATTGTTAGGCTTGTCGAAACCGCCGAGATGAATAAAGCTCCATCCTAAAAAGCAGAGCCTCTAGTGAAGCAGGGCCCTCTGTCGGTTAGGTTTTGTTGGCCCTATATCCTTCACCCCTTGCTACACATGGTCTATCTTCTCTGGGTTCGATAAATCTAATTCACACATGAATGGTGAAAAAGCTACATGTTTTATCTTTACAAATTTATAAAAAAATAAATTCTAAAAATTTTTATTCCTAATTATATACCGAACTAGAATTCTTATTCTTATTTACAAAAACAGAATGGTAAAAACACAAAAAAACAAAAATTCTAATTCAAAAATTCGTATACATACATATTTGTATAAAACCAAGGCATTATCTAAACAAATAATAATAAAAAAGACATAGCAAATTGCTTAATAATACTTCACATATCTTAGACGAAAGCTATTCAAGCTATGTATAGGATTTAGAGGAAAGATATTGAATCTTTGGAGGAAAATGAAACCTCTAAAGCCATTAAAGCCATTCAAGCTATATATAGGATATAGACGAAAGATATTGAATTGGTGGAGGAAAATGAAACCTCGGAGAGTTTGGAGCACGTGCTAGGTGGTGCTCTCCGTTACCCGTGTAACTATGAAAAACACACATATAAAATATTTTAAAACACAAACACAGTTTAATCTCCTCTACGTTTTTGATAACGAGGAAATTGTTGATTAAAAAAGACACATAAAATATTTTAAAACACAAACACAGTTTAATCTCCCAGCAGCCCACAAAACAAAACAAAAAATTATCTAATTTATTGTTGATTAAAAAAGACACAAAATATTTTAAAACACAAACACAGTTTAATCTCCCAGCAGCCCACAAAACAAAAAAAAAAAATTATCTAATTTATTCCCATTAATTGAATTCTAATCGTTTCTTCTGACATCTCATTTACCATTGCTTTTCACCTCTGTTTTAATTAGTGTTAGAAACTTCTAGCACTGTTTAAATCATTATGAAGAATGAAGCAATCTTAATAAATTTATGTTCAACGGTGGCAATCATCTTCAGAAATGGCTAATATGCTTGACGTCTCCAAAGTTACGAGAATGACCACAAGCTTTGACTAAATGAGTTGCTTATATACATCTATCTTTTGCTCCATAAATGATAATCGCATCCATTGAGAAATACAAAACGATATGGCTGCGATGGGGTCGTCAATACACGTTTGTGTTATTTATTTTTATGATTCATTCAGCAGTAATCTAAATATCAACTTTTATGATCCTAAATCTATTTTTTTTAGTATTAGTTAAATCTTTGTTAAAATTACAAGTTGAATTGTGTAATTTTTAGGACACTCAAAGATTGCAGTCTCTCACAATTATATAATCAAAGATTACACTATCACACAATTATATATTCAATGATTACATTCTCACACCATTATATAACGGAATTACAACCAAAAACCCAACACATAAAATAATTAGAAAACACCAATTAATTTGTGATTATGTCCAGCATAGTCCACCATTTTACGATAAAACTTGTTCTTGGCTTTTACGATAAAAGGTGCGTCCAATGGCAGCGTCGTTGCTTCTGTGTCAATTTCACGACTGTTCAGTTATTATATTAATTTCATCGCACTTTATCTTTGTTTTACATATATATATATGATATGGGGTTTTATACAATATATAGGTCTTCGGGTTTTATATAATATATTATTGTTAGAGTGGTAGAAATTGAGTTATACTACTGAGATTATGTTATATTATATTTACTAGATTTTAGAGTTCTTCTCTTGCAGGATTGTGATGGGGATTTTCTATTGACTCTATTTTCTGGATTACTAGATCATACTGGTTTATGATCCTCCATAATCAATTGCACTACATATTGCTCCACTATAGAAAATTGGATTCATTTAATTCGTGTGGTGTGGTGTCTAGTTTTATTCGTAACTTGTGCTTATGGGCAGCTTAACCCAAACTTTTACGATGAAACTTGTCCTAAGGCTTTATTCATAGTCAATGCTACTGTGGTTCAGGCAATCTCAAAGGAACGTCGAATTGGAGCATCGTTGCTTCGGCTTCATTTTCACGACTGTTTTGTTAATGTATATCTTCAGTGCTATATATATATTAATTTGATGTTTGGTTTGGTTATGAATTTTTTCACTTTATTACATACATTAATTTCATAAAAATAATAATACATTTCATCAGGTTACGTAATCAAATTAAAGCATAAAAATAGTAAGTTATTACTCCATTTAAGCGTTATTCTTCTCTTTTCTTGCAGGGTTGTGATGGGTCTATTCTTCTGGACGATACCTCGAGTTTTACAGGCGAAAAGACGGCAGTTCCCAATAATAATTCGATGAGAGGTTTTGCGGTCGTTGATCAAATAAAGAAGAAGCTGGAGCAGGCTTGCAGCGGTGTCGTATCATGTGCCGACATTTTGGCAATTGCTGCTCGCGATTCTGTTGTAACGGTAACATTCACACCGCAGATGTTTCTTTTTGGTTTCACTATTCCAATAGACATTTTTTAAACGAGAAATCTCAGTTTTTCGGTATTTTGCAATTGCCCCAATCAAATAAAATTGCCCCAATCAAATTTCGGTATTTTGCAATTGCCCCAATAAAAATAAAAATACATGAAATAAAATTGCCCCAATCAAATTAAAGCATAAAAGCTATAAGTTATTACTAAATTTAAGCGTTCTTCTCTTCTTTTCGTGCAGGGTTGTGATGGGTCTATTCTTCTGGACGATACCTCGAGTTTTACAGGCGAAAAGACGGCAGTTCCCAATAATAATTCCGCGAGAGGTTTTGGCGTCGTTGATCAAATAAAGAAGAAGCTGGAGCAGGCTTGCAGCGGCGTCGTATCATGTGCCGACATTTTGGCAATTGCTGCTCGGGATTCTGTTGTAACGGTAACATTCACACCGCAGATGTTTCTTTTTTGGTTTCACTATTCTCCATTTTTCGGTATTTCGCAATTACTCACAGATCGATTTTGAGGATTATTGGGTTGGGTTAAGTTTTAGTTAGGTTAATTATTAGTATTATTATTTAATTTAAAAGTGATGATTAAATTAGATATCAAATTGGTATATAAGATTATTCAATTTAAAACATATATACTTTATCTTATTTCGTTTTGAATTTGTAATTTTTTAAATGAATTTTTTAAAAGAAAACTCATAATGTTAACCATTAGACCTACTTAATCAAACTTTATATATAACTCACTCTCCTATATCAAATTTTAATATTAAAAATTATGAATACATTTTTTTTTTAATTAGTCTTTTTATTCTTATTATGTTTGAAAGTATATGGATAATTTAATAAAAAAGTTGTTAAAACAGACCTATTTTAAAGCCTACTAAAAAAACATAAACATATGCTAATTATATTATGAATTAGAGCAACCCATTATAATGTTTATAGCTATTATTATTATTATTAATTTACAAATTTGTATTTAATATTTTAAAATTAAGAATAATAAATTAAAAAATATTTTAATTAATATTTTAAAATAAAAACTATTTATTTAAAATAAATAAATATAAAAAAATTGTAATTTTTAAATTAAAAATTAAAATTACTCATACGCATTTGATTCATTCCATAGCACTTTGATATAATAATAATAAAAAATATATAAATAAAATAGTATTTTCTACAGTACAAAATTAATTGAACCACACTTCACGTTCTTTTTATTTTTGAAAAAACCTGCATACTAATTTATTAGACTCATCTGAAAAATTATTTGGCTCACCATTAACTTATTAAACGAAAAAAAAAAATTGATAATTATATTATATGATTAGAAATTATGGTTTTATTTTAAAATAAAACAAAATTTGATAATTGTATTATATGATTAGAAATTATTGTTTTATTTTGAAAGAAAATAGAAATTATTGTTTTATTTAAAAAAAAAAACAAAAAAATTGATAATTATATTATAGTATTAGAAATTATTGTTTTATTTTAAAAGAAAATAAAAAATTGATAATTGTATTATATGATTCGAAATTATTATTTTATTTAAAAAAAAAAACAAAAAAATTGATAATTGTATTATATGATTAGATATTATTGTTTTATTTTAAAAGATAAAGTAAATTTTGATTTTAATATTTTCCATTTTATAAAAAAATAACTATAATAAAATTGCATGTGGGGATATATAATATATATAAGAATGAATTAAGATATTAAAAAATATGATAATATTTTTTAAAAATAAATGATAAATATAAAATAAAGTTTAATAATTTTTATTATTTATAATTTTGAAAGTTAAAAAAAAATTAAAAAAAAAATCTGTATTATCTTTTTCGTAAAAGTGAATTTAATTTTTATTAAAAGTAAAATTATGATGAGGTATTTAATATAAAATAATAAATTTAATAAAAAATATTTTCTATCCAAAGCTAGAACTTGGCATAAAGATATATTTTTATTAAATGGTCCAATTTAAGATGTTACAAAAATTCTCTATTTTAACTAATTTAAAAAAGAAATTAAAAATAGTTAAAATAAAAATAAACTTTCCCAAACTTTAGAGTAAAATAAGAGGTTAAAATTTTTTTATAAGTATAAAAAGATTGTCCTCATTATAACATTACATTTTTAAAAATTAAATATAATTAAAATAGAAAAATACTTTCCCAAACTTTGAAGTGAAATAAAAGATTAAACAATTTCTACTCGTATAAAAAAGTGTCCTCTTTATAATACTAAAAAATTCAAAATAACAATATTTTTTTTTCTTTTAATATATCTATATCAAATCTCATTTCAAAATATTTATTATAATATCAATACCATCCCTTATTTAGGATTTAAAAATATATTTCTTAAAACAATTTAGTAAAAACAATAACCATTTTATAATTTCAGTGTACATTAATAACCCTGCTCACCATCAACATGATGAATCTATAATCTATCGTAATATATTTTTCCTTGCAAGATATCCTTTTATTGCTAAGTTTCTGTTAACGTTCGACCATTTTGCCAGTTGGGAGGTCCTACATGGACAGTGATGCTTGGAAGAAGAGATTCAAGACTGCAAGTTTAAGTGATGCCAACAACAATATTCCCCCTCCCACTTCTGATCTTGCCAATCTCACCTCCAATTTTCGAGCTCATGGACTTTCTCAACGGGAAATGGTTGCACTTTCAGGTAAGCAAGAATACTATACGCCACTCTATTCTCATTCTCATTATAATAACTTGCCTTCTAAAACTGTTTTGTTGTTATTTTAGGTGCTCACACCATTGGTAAAGCTCGTTGCGTGAACTTCAGAAATCACATATACAATGATTCGAACATAAACAGAACGTATGCCGAGTCTTTGCAAGCTCATTGCCCCAAAAGTGGAGGGGACAACAGATTGTCACCTCTTGATTACAAAACACCAACAATTACTACAAAAATTTATTAGAAGAGAAAGGACTTCTGCACTCTGATCAAGAGCTTTTCAATGGAGGTTCTACTGATTATCTGGTTACTAGGTACAGCAAAGAGTTGGAACTTTTCGAGAGAGACTTCACTGCTGCAATTATCAAGATGGGAAATATCACGCCTCTAACCGGTTCCCAAGGAGAGATCCGGGAGAACTGCAGAAAACGTAACTCAGATAGTGCTATCTTCCATTTACAGCACGCATCTTGATACACAATGAATAATTATTATTTGAAATGTAGAATGATCTTATCATACAAATCTTACTACTTGAGTTAGGCATACTCATATCATGAAAAAATTGGAAAAATAACGAAATGGTATGGAAATTATATTCCTATTTGTACGCAAGGCCAAAGGTTGCTAAAATAAATGGCATACCGATGTAATCGTTTCTTCATTTGCACTATTGCTTTATTTTGGGTGACGTGACTTATTAGAATGAATACCCTTTTTATTCTTAGGCAATGTAATATCTTTGTGTTAAAAAATATCTCAGCTTTTGGGCAACATCCTTGAAAACTACACAACAACCCAAATAAATCTTTGCTGCCAAATTATAAGGATAAGAGGAATTAGTTATCGACTATACTAGCATAGCCTATTAGATATGGAAACCCTCTCTTCACGCATATTTTTAAATATAAGTAGTAACCAATCATAATATATTTTCTTATTAATTAGGAAACCCAATGGCTAAGAATCGAGTGACACTATATTGGCATATATATATATATGTGTGGGGGGGATGTAATTAGTTTGTACATACCAAAGTAATATAATTTTATTTTAATTATTTATATTGGTAATATGAGATTGAATTATTGAGAAAAATAATGAATTTTGTTTTTAGATTGCATTTATTTAGTTGATTATAATTAAATGTAAGGGATAAAGCACTGAATGTAGCCAATCGATATAATTATAGGTGGGAGTGAATACAGTGTGGATTACACAAATTGTCTTACAATGTGCTTCTCGGTTTCAATGATAATGTTAGGTCCATTTATCACTATAAGTTTTTGATGTGGAGGTCCTTATGGTTTTGGTGTCGGTAATGAGAGTGAATGTAGTGAGGCCTTGCCTCCATTTTGTGTTGCTAAAACATCTTATGTTTCACATGGTCGTGAACGGTGCTAGTCTTGTTTTCATTGTTTGTTGATTAAGGATTTGTCATGCCAAGGTCTTTGTGCTTACGAATGATGTTTTCCTTAACCTTTTGGTTTAAAACTTAGCATGGATTTCTAATAATGGGGTCTTCATGGTTGTGATATTAGTGGCAGGTGATGATGCGTCAAACTCTTATTCTTTGGTTCATCAATGTAACTACTACATTTCTAGTCTAGATGTGATGTTGTCGGGATATGTTAGAACTAACATTTTATACAAACTTTCATTTCTTTTTAAAGATAGGAAATGATGTTGAAATATTAACCTTTATAATGCTAATATCTTAATATATGGCCATATGACATGTTGACATACTAATCAGTTTTCATTTTTCCATATCCTAGAAATCGTGATATGATGATGTTGAGTGTGTTGGAAGTTATTGTCATTGATGTCAAGTTCAATAGGAATTTTTTAGTTTGATATCCCTCTCAAAGAGCTTTCTACTGGCATATAGCACTTATTCTAACTCCCAATGAATGAAAAGAAACCTAAGTTTTAAGTGATGGACTCCAGGAAAGATTCCAGATGAGACAAGGTTTTGTCATCTATCCATATGGGGGTTGAGCTAGGCAGATGTCAATCAATCTAGAAAAATTCAATTAGGCATATGGAACCCATCCAAGATGCACCAAGGCATTCAAACCTCTAGGAGAGAAATGGAGAAATGCTTGCGAAAATAGTCAGATCCCAAGTTTCCTAACTCCAATATGTAAAGTGAACCCCAATATGACATGGCAACACACGTGGAGCTAAGTGGTAGTGAGAAAATGGTTTATGTCACTCAAATTAATGAGATGGCACCCTGAGGTGAGGACACATGGTAGGTTGGTTCTTCTCTTTTAGGTGGTCAAACTAACACATTATAGTACATGTGGCATCTAGATGGATATAGGTGGTAGTATCATAACACGAATCTGACATCACACTCTATTGTCATGAAACATGGTAGGTGGATTCAGTATTTTTGGGTGACCAAGTGACCCTTTCTCAAGTGACACATGGTGGCGACATGGCATGATAGGTGGAAAAGAGAATATAAGGAAGATGATGTGGAAGGCCTTGGGATTTGCACTAGTAGGTTATTTTGCAAGGCTTAGTAGCATTAAATAAATTTCCATTTTAATGTGATTTTTTAGTATTGAGGAAAAATTCCATATGGGCATCTAGTGGCAAGGCATGTAATGTGAAGGGAAGTAAAGATTTGGTCCCATATCCCCAAATCCAGGACCTAAAGCAAGGTTAAAGTGTTATCTAAATATCTAATGGAAAGGAATATAGTGTGAAGGGAAGTGAGGATTGAATCTTGGATCCTCGCATCTAGGATTTAGTACAAGTTCAATGTGTTATCTCACCAACTAGCCATATAGTGGTGTAGTATAGTGTGAAGGGTATTAAGTATTGGGTGTCGAATTTCATAGGAAAAATTTGCATAACAAGAGTTGACCAGATTACATAGGACATTAGGTTAAGCATCCATTTGGCATAACCTATGAGTCCTGGCCCATGGTCATATGGTCCATGGTGGCTAAAGCTCGAGGGTCACGATTGATCAATTTTGTGTTTCAGGTGTGAAAAATAGTTAAACATAAATTTGTTTAAAAGGGTCAAGTTTTTATGTATGTGGATATAAAATAGAAATAAAACAACATGAATCTAAAGTGTCTCATGTTATCATGATTTTGAAGGTCAAAATACTGCACAGTAAACAAGTAGTATCAAGGAAATTTTGTTAGAGGCTATGAAAACACATAAAGTTTATATAAGTTGAGTTCTTGATTACGAAAAAAATATTAGAGAGAGAGAGTATGCATGAGAATACTTGGAAGAGTTTGAAACTACTAAATGTCATGAATATTAAGTACATGAGATACAAAGTGTGCAAAGGAGAGCTAAGCAGGTTTACAATGAACATGGGGATTGGTTGAGATATGAAGTTGTTGTGTATAAGAATATTGTTAAGAATCAAAGAAATAGAGGGTGTTGCAAAAAAAATATCAAAGAAGCTAGGATGAACTAATATTAAAGTGGAATATTAGGGGTGTGGAGTCTCCTTCAAGTAGGTCCTTATAATGATCAAGGGATTGGTGCCTCCAATAGGTTGGTGCCTACAAATAATGGGAGATGCGATCTCTATTGGATCATTATAGTTTTTATCATTCATATCGATGCTTTCAGAGTGGAAAAAGTGGAGGAATGAGCTCACAAGACCATTTTCACTGACAAAGCAAGTTTGGAAAATTTTAGGTGAAAAAAATTAGGAGCCATTTTTAGTCCTTAAATGAGCACTCTTTATGGTCCCAAATTTACTATGGACCTATATTACATAACTACATGTCGATACATTTACAATGGCGTAAGAATCACCTCAATCAAAGCTTATACGAGAAGTTTATACCTCTCGGAAGTCAGCCTATCGAAATTGACCACTATAATTCGAGAGGATGCCACATTAGCCATCATTACTCATGGAAAAGAGGTTATCCGCATGACCATGATGAATAAAACTCTAGAAGAGTCCATATTATAACTCTTGTTAAGAGTTAAAGGAGTCAAACCTAACCACTAGTAGGCTATTGGGTTGTGTTATAATCAGGCCAGTAAGAGCAAAACAGGTTCCCTTCTTTCTGAATGTATTTTGTTCCATAGATGAACAGAGTATCCAAGAGGGATAGGGAGAGAGAATACAAAGAGGATTTTTACAACGTATTAGCCGATTGGCCATAGGCCTTACATATTTATACTTGCAACCTTTTTCTATTCAAAGAAAGAGTGCAATGTGGCCTCACCTTCTAGTTGAGATTTCTACCAAAAGGATTTCCCTTGTTATATCTTGTGCAAATAATGGTTTCTGAGTTTATATTTCACTATTATCTATTTTCTACATAATTATAATTTTCATGCATACAAAATAAACAATAATTTACATATCAAAAAATCTAAAGAGAAATAAACCCTTATAGTGTATATTTAATATTTTTAAGTATAGTTTTATTAGATTTGTTGTGATGAACTATCTAGTGGGATATTCATGGTAATTTATAGATCATATTGGTATCAGATAAGGTTTATTTTGGTATATTATGGATATTTATAGGGGACCTAGATCGACTAAGCCAAAATTCATAAAACCATACTCATGGATATCAAATTTGTGAATAACCCTCATGATCCTACAAAGGAGATGTTTTTGAAACTAGAATAAATATAAACCATAACAGAATCTCCTCATGGAAACCTTGACTAATAAATGTTGAAATGGAAACAAGAATGGCACCCCAAGGGGGCTTCTAATTTAATTTTCCTTTAATTAAATTAGAAGTAAATTGTAATTCTACATCACATGACAACCTATAAGTGTTAACTGAGTCAGGAAGACTTAGTTAGCTCATTCAATTTGATTTGAGGTTCAAAATGGAGGTATGTAGAGGTCACTCTATGTTTTAGGGGGTCCAATTGCAGTTTTTTTTAGTTTTAATTAGTTAACTCAATTATTTGAGTTAAAATAATTTTAACTAGTTCTAACTGAGAGATAAGCTAGTGATAGGTCGAGTGAATTAAATCTGGTTTAATTCACATGCAGTGATTATCCGAATGGAAAATGGCATCCACCCATGGTATTAATCTACCCATGTTATCCATCCACCCATGGAATTTACCCATGGTATTTTAAATGTCATTGACCCATGGTATTCAGCCACCCATTGTATTTATTCGCCCATGGCATTGTAAGTGACATTTATCCATGATATTCATCCACCCATGGTATGTATCCATACATGGTATTCATCCACACATGGAATTTACCCATGGTATCGTAAGTGGCATCTACCCATAGTATTGACCCGTGGTATTGTAAGTGGTATCAGATTTAGGTTATGAATCCATGGGAATGAGGGTTTGAAGCATATTTCAGTTTCAATGTTTTGCATCAATCTTCAGCAAACTCCATGAATTTTTTGGGTGACGAGTTTGAAGATCATATCTGAAACATTTGGTGAAATATTTACAAAAACAAAGATCAGATATGGATTCCTTGCGAAAAAATACTCAAATTCAAAAAAAAATCGGCTGAATTGGATTTCGAATGAAGGAGATATCGATCACTCAAAATCAGCAATGTCCCAGCAATCTTTCTGACATCAATTCATGGACGGCGGATCTCCCGTCATTTATTGCAGTTTTAAGTGTGAAATTTCAGATAAATTGTTACAAATATGAGCTCTCCTTGAAAAATCACCTGATTTCAAAAAACAAATCGGTTGAATAGGAGTCCGGATGAGGGAGTTATCGTTGATTTAAAATCAGCTATTTTTTTCAAAAATTTTGTCACGGAGGGACAGTTCCTGTGCGAATTTGAGATACTAGAGTCTCCAGATAATGGTTTCAAACACACGAGAAAATGCAGAATGATCATTCCATTTCCAAAAACAGGTTATAATAAATATTCCGAGTTATATTGACTAAGTTATGCTCATTTTAAATCTAGAGCAACATTCAGAATGGATTCCCTTTGGAGACGTGCCCTCCCACCCTACTTTAGTAGACACCTGCTTCACATTCATCAGTTTTAGCATAGCAGCATTTGGCTTGGGTTATTTGGAGACATGCCCTCCCACCCCAAGCTATGTAGGTACCTGCTACTTCATCAACAATCAGCATCACGGTTATGGGTCAACCGCACAAAATCCTTCTCATCGAAGTCCATTTGCTAGGCCGCACACTGTCAATATCACAGTTGGTCACAAGCATTACAGGGTATCTCTCTATCCTCGGATCTTCTTTCATCACGGTTATGGGTTAACTACACAAAACCCTTCTCTTCAGTGGCTCTTCATATTCAACAAAGGCTTCTCAAGAGGGAAATTCACACAATGGGGACCATTTCTTCTTAAGGAGGGAAGAATGATCTGAATGGAAAATGGCATCGACCCATGGTATTCATCTACCCACGTTATCCATCCACCCATGGTATTGTAAATGCCATTGACCCATGGTATTCATCCACCCATTATATTTATTTGCACATGGTATTGTAAGTGGCATCTATCCATGATATTCATCCACCCATGGTATGTATCCATACATGGTATTCACCTACACATGGAATTTACCCATGGTATTGTAAGTGGTATCTACCCATGGTATTGACCCATGGTATTGTAAGTGGTATCTACCCATGGTAATGACCCATGGTTTTGACCCATGGTATCCACCTATGGTATCTACACATGGTATTGTAACTCAAAAAAGGCTATAAATAACAAGCCTCAGTTTGTAAAAGGATAGATTGTCCACCATAATGTAGCTTCTATAGTTATTCTCTGTTTTAATAAAACAAGTTTCTTTGTGTTCTCCTTTTTTTCTGGCATTCTAATTTTCCAGATCTTATCAGATCCATTTCGAATTTTTTAGAGCTTGGGGACCTCCCCTCAAGATCTGGATCAAGTGATCAATCATATAACTGATAATTCTCTATAAATAGTTGTTTCATGTAATTTCTAAGTAAGGCCCATTTGAGATTGGGGTTACAGGGAAGATAACTATCAGTTGTATAGTTAGAACATTGTACAGGTCATGCATGAGGTCATCAGGATGCCAGAGATGTATTGTGCAATATATTGATGGTAATTTCCAAATTAATAGGGGCTTAATTAGCCTAGGAATGCATGAGCAAGGCTAGTTAGTCACGTGTAGGGAATTGATTAAGTATTGGACCAAACCTTCCAAGATCAGTGTGAGACAATTAGCAGAGTGTAGAGGTTTCCCAGGAATGGAAATAACATTGTATTTTTTCATGTTCTTGAATTTACACAATACATAGATAGCGATGTTTTTAGCTAAGGATTTCCCCATATACATTGTGTGTTGTGCGATTGATAATTCTTTCTCTTAATTGTTTATGTGATTGTGCGATCGAAATTAGTTTCCACAATTTGTAGAGTTGGTCCAGTATTTTGTTTTAGTACATTACAAGATCATTTGAATCTCTTTAGATATTTATACATGTTATAAGAGAAGGAATCACTATAGAATAGAAGAACAAAAAAAATTTGAATAGGTGAATCGAATTTGCAGATTTATTCTTAAGGACCAACAAGAGATCAAGATGTCTTTCACTAGCTTGAGACTTGAATATGCCCTTACGGGTAATTCGAATTACGTAACATGGAAGGATAGGTTGGAGGAAGTGCTAGAAGAAAAATGATAGGAGGAATTCATATACAGTGATATTCCCCAGCCCGTAGTAGCAGATGCTCAACTTCTTGATGCATGGAAGAAGAATGTAGCAAATGCGAGAAGGATTTTGTTAGGAGTTCGAGATCATATTGTCTCAAACCTCCATGGAAATGAAACTCAATATGCTATGTGGAAGGCCTTAACATATCTGTTTCAGAATAACATCGACCAAAGGAAGTTGTCGTTGAAGGACAAACAAATAAATATCAAGATGGAGAAGGGCGACACGATTCCAAAATACTTGACCAATTTTTCTCAATGTCGAGATGAGATTGGAAGTGTTGGGGTGATAGTTTCCTATGATGATTTGGTGAGACTATCACTTCTAGGCCTTCCCATGATCTGGCATAGCTACCAGGACTCAGTGAATAGGAGGGAGAAGCTACCAGAGTGGGAGTGATTGTGGTCTGACTTGGTATAAGAAGAGATTCGTTGGAACACCACAAATGGATCCTCATCAAATACTAATGATGAGGAGAAATGTGCCTTGGATGGAAATATGAAGAAAGGGAAACGAAAGGCATCCCATTCCAAATCAGATTTCGGTTAGGCGGGCAAGAAGCGAGACTTGTCAAAGGTAAAATGTTTTCACTATCATGAGCTTGGACACTATGCTACAAAGTGTCTGCACAAGAAGACCAACAAGAATTCCTTAGGAGGAGTGGCAGGTGAAGCACCAACTTCATATTTCAAGTTGGATTTCACCCTCATCTCATGCAAGGTGTCATTGCTGATGGGTTTTGTGTGTTACTTAGATAGTGAAGCATTCCATATGACTGACAACAAATAATTATTCAGTAACTTGGAGGAGAAGGATCCCCAGATGCACATCAAGATAGGAGATGACAAGAGATATAGCTCTACTAGCATAGGTACAGTTACCTTTCAGAGGGAGTCAGGTACCCCTTTCACATTAAAATATGTCATGTATGTTTCTGGTTTAAAGAATAATTTGGTTTATGTTTCTATGTTGGAGTATCATGGCTATGATGTGATATTCATTGAAGGAAAGGCATTCCTTTGTCACAAAGCCACGGGATAGGTGAAAAATATTAGGGTTCAAGTAAATAACCTTTACAAATTAAATGTAGAAGATTGTGCTACCTTAAGCATTAAAGAAGAGAAGGTGGAGAGTCGAGACATCAGTGAGTTATGGCACAAAATATTGGGTCATATACACCATGATGCTTTGAATATCACGTAGTATATTTCTACAAGACTTCGAAAGGGTTCACTTGCACAACGAGATACATGAAAAGGGTATACATTGGGGAAGTATACCAAAGCCACCTTTCACGATAAGGAAAGATGATTTTTCACAAAAGTGTTGGATTCTCTTCATGTAGAAGAAAGATCAAACTTTCTCCAAGTTTTGTGAATTAAAATCACTTGTAAAGAAAGATACGGGGAAGAGGATGAAGGTTGTGAGGTGTGACAATGGTGGAGAATATTTTAGTAACTAATTTAATAACTTATGTGCTTTAGAAGGAATTCAAAGGGAATTGATAGCACCTCATAACCCACAATAGAATGGGGTTACAGAAAGGAAGAACATAACTATAGTGGGAGAAGCACAATCTATGTTACATGATTAGGGCCTACTATTTCATTTGTGGGAAGAATCATGAAATAAAATAGTATTTTTGTAGAACATAAGTCCTCATCAGATACTTGGTATGAGTACACTAGAGGAAGTTTTTTCAGGTAAGAGACTAGATGTGTCGAATTTTAGAAATTTTGGTTCATCAGTTTATTGTCATGTAACCAAAGATGCCAGGAAGAATCTAGAGATAATAAATGAGTTGGGTATATGTGTGGGGTACAATGATATACCTCACAACTATCGAGTGTACTTGTTAGCACATAGGATGACAGTGGTCAGAAGAGATGTGAAATTCGATGAAGAGAAGGCCATGCGAATTTCCCTTTAGAGGGAACTTTAGTTACATGCATTTGAGGAGCTCTTGGCTCCAAAAGAATAACCTAAATATGTGGAGGGGCCACAAGCAGAGGTACAGAGAGTGGAAGCACCCACTCATGCAGAGACATCCTAAGATGAAAGGAAGTGCACCAAAGAGGTTGGTAGGTTTTTTCTTGATGATAAAGAGAATGTGGGAGCACCCACATAAAAACGTAGGAAGAGAAGGTCCCTAGAGAGCTACACTAGATACATGGCTCTTATGAGAGAAGGTGTAGAGATAGAGTCATCCTCTTTTGAGGAATTATTGTAGCAACCAATTTGGGTTGATGCCATGGTTGAAGAATATGACTCCCTCATCAAAAACATTGCATGGGAAGTTGTCCCAAGACTGTAGGGGAGGTCAGTTGTAGGATCTAGGTGGATCTACAAGGTGAAGTAGGAAGCATATGGGAGTGTGAAGAAGCACAAGGAAAAATTTGTGGCCATAGGGTTATCTCAGGTGGAGGGGATTGATTACGATGAGACTTTTACACTAGTCAAAAGGCACTCATCAATCAAATCCATTCTTGAACTCTCAGCACAGATGAGATGGAAGATACATTAGATGTATGTAAAGACAACCTTCCTCAATGGGGTGATTGAGGAAGAGGTGTACATTGAGCAGCCAAAAGGTTTTGAGACCTTCGACAGAGAGTCACATGTGTGCAGACTCAAGACAGCATTTTATGGGCTTAGTGCACCAAGATCGACTATTATTTCACTGGGTTGGACTTCACCAAGAGTGAAGCAAATGCGAACCTTTATCATATTGTGGTAGAAGGTAATATTTTTATTATTTTACTTTATTTCAATGATATGATAATGACGGGTGATGAGTAGCTCATCAAGTCTTGCAAAGAGTATCTTGCAATAGAATTTGAGACAAAGGACATGGGGCTCTTACACTATTTATTGGGATTGGAAATATAGCAAGGGGATGGGGGGCTAATTTTATCTCAAAGCAAGTATGCCAACGATATCCTCAGGAAGTTCCACATGGAGGGAATAGAATCCATGGATACTCCTTTAGCAGGAAACTGGAGGAAGGAGGATGCTACTTGTTAGGGTCCCGTGATTTGGCTGATTGGCAAGCCAAATGACAGTGTAACATCAAACCAAGCTTTGGAGCCCAAGGACCTAGCCTTCCTGGACTCAGAGAGGGCTCTCTCTATATGTGTAAGGGATATCTGTGTGTTTGCTTATTTTGTTCCGATTTTAGGCTAGTTATGAAGTAAGTTTTTTGGTTTTGGTTTTTTAAGTTGTGAGGGATGAAACTGATCAAAGATATAAGACAGGTAAAAAGATGTCAGATCAACCGGGCTATGGGGTCGAAACGGTCAAGAAAGTTATAAGACGGTGATGCAAGGCTGTTGAAGGGCTGATTTGATTCAAGGTAGAAAGGATATTTGGGCAAAATGGAGTAAATGGACATCAAGTTTGTGAAAAACAAAGAATTTCAAGCATAACTAGTTCAATAGATAACATAAACATGGTAGGGAAAACCATTAATCATGAAAAATTTAACTATAAGCTAATCAATACATAGAAATAAACATTCAATCCATGCATAGAAGTATAAGACCCTCTAACTTTGGGAAATGGCTATCAGACTTTGGGGAAAACACCTAAAAAAGACAAACAACTTAACTTACTATGTCGGAACACCTAAACACACCACTTCAAGTTATTGGGCACTTTGAACAACAAGATTTGCATAGTTTTAGGCAAAGGGCTAGATCGAAACTAGGCCTCCCTGGTTCAAACAAAATGATAATCTAATCAGTCAAAGAGAAATTTCATGGATGGAACTATAGCTAGCCATAGGTAATCAGGGCGTACCGTAAGTCATACTTAGCATGCATAGAACTATGAATGAAACAAGTAACAGTATCCTAAGTATTAAAGAGCAGTCAAGAATTCTTTAATGTTACTTAGGAAGAAGAAAACAAAGAAGCTATGAAGAAACAGGAAATTTGAGGTGCTTCCATGGGCATATCTCAAATTTGTTCTCTACTGATCCATAGCAAGCAAGAAAGATGTATTCATGAATGAAAACTAGAAGACAACAACAAAGCAGCAGACACTATACCATTCTACCAAGTTATGGAATCCAACAACAATCCTTCTTCATTCATCCAAGAGCATCCAAGAGGCAATCCAAAAGCATAAGACAAGTATTTCTTCCAAAGCTTATATGACCATATATTGTTTCTCTTCTCAAGTTCAGCCTTGTTTTAGAATGAAAGACTTTGGAATATATAGGCTCAAGTGAAGAAAACCTCATGGTTCAACTTGCTCTCCCATTGGCCTAATCAAAATATCTAAACTTGTCCTTGAGGCTTTGCAAAGCCCAAGGCACAAAATATCTAGAAAATGCTAAAAAAGGAAAAATAATTGACTTTGCATCATTTTCCATGTGCAAAAATATCTAAACGCACATTTGGAAAAAGCAATTTTTTGAGGTTCAAAAATTACAAAAATATTCAAAATTTACATCAGCAAAAGGTCCCCTGACTTTCCGGCAACATTTGGCAGCCTTCCTGATGTCGAAATGAGGCTCATGATAGCTCGTTGGAAATATCTGAGTGTCTAATTTCCGGAAAAACTGAAATTTTCTCAATCTCATGCTTGGAAGTTCTCCAAAAATAGGACTGTGTGTAAAAAACCAGAAAATAAACCTTTGCTGATAGACGGGGCAGAATGTTGAAAAAGTGAGTGTTTTTCGCCATTTTGGGGAAGAAAATGATCTTCAAATGTTCTGAAAATTACTGAGTATGTGCCCCTGAAATTATTGCATCGAATGATACCATTCTCGTCCCATGATGATCTCCCAAACTGAAATGGCGAAGCCCTTGAGTTTTGGCCAAAAACCCAAAAATGTCAAAAAAACAAGATTGTGTCAAAATTTTCTCAATTTTGGTGAGCGAGTCCCTCAAGGATATTTAGAAACATGTCTGGAAGCTCAGGCCAAAATTCCAAGCCTAGAGGTGTCTTTCTCCTTTTTTCTCACCGGGCGCTTTCTTTGGGCAGTTTTGAGCCTTCCTCGGTCTTCTTCTTTGTTTGCTTGGCATTCTAGCTTTGGTGAAGAAGTCATGGCCCCTTGCCTAGGAGACGCAGCTAACACATGCTTTGGAGAATGACCTTCATGATCCATGTTTTGTATTTGTTTTCCCTTATTAGTGCTTGCTTGAGGGTTGCCTTGTTTATCTTTGTCACTTTGCCCCTTTTCTTCTTGAAGCTGTTGTCCTCGAGGAGGTTTCTGTAGCTAATGTGTAACATGATGTGGCTGCCCCTATTTCTCTGTTTCATCCTCATCATAATTTTGATGTTCTTCATGTTGCTACCCTATCTCAAAAGGCTGCTCCTTTATCTTTGTATGCCAATTCACTAGTAGATTTAACAACATAAAGACAGTCAATCAAAGTGTATCTACACAGTCAAAGGTTACTGTGTTTATAGGATAAGGTGACAGAGCTTGTAATGTTTTTTATGTGGCAATAATACGTCCTATAGCAGTTAGATACCAATAAAATCTTCTTTAAACAAAAACACTGGCCTCCTCATACTTCAATGTTCATCATACCCAGTTTTTCCCTACACACCTGTAGAATGTTTTAATCATTTTACTCATTTGAGGTTTACTTTGTAGAGTAGAGAAGAAAACACCAGTTTTTTGCCCTCTTCACCATACAGTGGATATCCCTGAAAAGACAAGGATCCTTACCCCATGATCACTGTTATTAGAAAACAGACCCTCTGTCCCATTTGTTCAAATATTATGTTTTCTGCCTTTAAACAGTGCTCCTATCTTTCATCATAGTTTTGAGGGCAGTTACAATGGCTTTTCACATCAATGCAAATTCAACACTCTTATTGTTTTACTTCTAGCAAGGATGAAACACAATCAAGTCTTGATTTTTTAGATAAAACTATCCACCTTCCCAAAACTGCTTTCTTCAATGCATCAGGCTGACAGAGGTTATGGTTATAACTTAGCTTTGATGGAAACTCTAAGTTCCTTGAAAATGTTTGAATCACTCTTCTAACCTCCCTCAGTGACAAATTTTTTCAAAATATTTAAAACACCTCCTTAATTCATACCACGGCCTTTACTGCTTCAAAACTCTGTTTAGTAATTTGAATTTAAGGGGGTCAAAGAAAAAATACCTCAAAATACGTTTGCAACCTTTGCTTGAGAGTTAGAATTACTTTGAAAGCATGTTGGAGATGTTTTGGAGGCTGGTTATAGGCGCGGCGCGTTTGAAAGAGAGAGCGTCGCGGAAATTGGGCTGTCGGGTCAACTGTCGGGCCGACAGGACCAACGCGCACAGGTGCGTCGCGCGCTCCTACAAGCGCGCCGCGTGGCTTTGTCACCCTATGCAAAATTTCTGCCTGAGCACGCCGCGCACCTTTCCAGGCATGCCGCGCAGGTCAAAAGGCTCCAACCTCGTGCAAATTAGCTTGAAAACACCTTGCTTTGGTCAATAAACAGCAAAGGGAGTATTTCTCGTGTTTGAAATGCGACATAACTCTTGGCAACGGTCTTTAAATATTTTGAAAATGAACAATTTTAATGCCTCCTTATGATTACCTTTGTGAGAGTTTGTTGAAAGTTTCTCCTTCGAAAAAAATGTCTTTGTTTGTTTTGAAAAACAAAGTGCTTTCAAATGTGTTATAAGGGGCTCTTACCTTTAAATATTGTTGGCAGAAAAGCTGCATGTATTCTGGCTAGTTTTGGTGAGTATGAATCTTTCTTCTTATAACAAAAAACCTCCAGGATCAGAATCCTTTCACTATGTTTTAACATTAGGGAAGTAACCTCTGCTACTGCTGACTTTTTGGTGACATTTTCAGCATGGAAGATCCACTTAGTAATAAATCAATGATTTATGGAGCATCTTTTGATATTTGCAAGGAGATGACCTATCACTTCAAAACTTGGTTTGGAATTTTCTACTCCATATACTTGTATCTGTTGTTTAAAGGGAAACTGGCTCAAATCCACTTTGTGACTGTAGATGCATTCTCCAAATGATGTTTCTTTCTGACTATGGGTGAGACCTAGTTGTATTTTCCCAAGCTTTACTGTCCTTTGTCTATCAAGAAGGGCATATTCTTCTAAAACTTTTCCTCTATTCAAAAAATGTAACAACAGAGTGCCTTTGACCTGTTTTCATAAGGAAACTGCCTCCCTTTGAAACAATGGCATGCATATTGTGCTTTGAGTGAGTTTCAGAACCTAAAAAGCATGTCATGATCTTTCCTGCATATTTATGAAACTACGTGTTCAATTGCACTGTCTCTTTGGGAAAACTGAGCTCAGATTTCCTTTTTCAACTATGATAAGCCTATTTGAAAGACACCCTTCTATGAGTAGAGAGATCAGTACCCTTTAAAACATAATCATCATTAGTTCTTTCGCATGTGCAATAACTTACCACATCAACCACTCTTCAACTTTTGTTTTGTTGGAGCTGTAGCCTGTCTTTGAAAGGAATCCTGTTAGGAGACAAACTCGACCCCTTGGATTGCAGTGGTACCCCTGCTTTCCTTTTGGTCTCCTTAGGTTCTTTAAACAAAAACATTGGCCTCCTCATACTTCAATGTTCATCATACCTAGTTTTTCCCTACACACATGTAGAATGTTTTAATCATTTTATTCATTTGAGGTTTACTTTGTAGATTAGAGAAGAAAACACCAGTTTTTTTTCCTCTTCACCATACAGTGGATATCCCTGAAAAGACAAGGATCCTTTCCCCATGATCACTATTATTAGAAAACATACCCTCTGTCCCATTTGTTCAAATATTATGTTTTCTGCCTTTAAACAGTGCTCCTATCTTTCATCATAGTTTTGAGGGCAGTTACAATGGCTTTTCACATCAATGAAAATTCAACACTCTTATTGTTTTACTTCTAGCAAGGATGAAACACAATCAAGTATTGATTTTTTAGATAAAACTATCCACCTTCCCAAAACTGCTTTCTTCAATGCATCAGGCTGACAGAGGTTATGGTTATAACTTAGCTTTGATGGCAACTCTAAGTTCCTTGAAAATGTTTGAATCACTCTTCTAACCTCCCTCAGTGACAAATTTTTTCAAAATATTTAAAACACCTCCTTAATTCATACCACAGCCTTTACTGCTTCAAAAATCTGTTTAGTAATTTGAATTTAAGGGTGTCAAAGAAAAAATACCTCAAAATATGTTTGCAACCTTTGCTTGAGAGTTAGATTACTTTCAAAGCATGTTGGAGATGTTTTGGAGGCTGGTTATAGGCCCGGCGCATTTGAAAGAGAGAGCGTCGTGCAAATTGCGCTGTTGGGTCAACTGTCGGGCCGACAGGACCAACGCGCACAGGCGCGCCGCGTGCTCCTACAGGCGCGCCGCGTGGCTTTGTCGCCCTGTGCAAAATTTTCGCCTGAGCGCGCCGCGCAGGTCAAAAGGCTCAAACCTCATGCAAATTAGCTTGAAAACACCTTGCTTTGGTCAATGAACAACAAAGGGAGTATTTCTCGTGTTTGAAATGGGACATAACTCTTGGCAATGATCTTTAAATCTTTTGAAAATGAGCAATTTTAATGCCTCCTTGTGATTACCTTTGTGAGAGTTTGTTGAAAGTTTCTCCTTCGAAACAAATGTCTTTGTTCATTTTGAAAAACAAAGTGCTTTCAAATGTGCTATAAGGCGCTCTTACCTTTAAATATTGTTGGCAGAAAAGCTGCATGTATTCTGGCTAGTTTTGGTGAGTATGATTCTTTCTTCTTGTAACCAAAAACCTCCAGGATCAGACTCCTTTCACTGTGTTTTAACATTAGGGCAGTAACCTCTGCTACTGCTGACTTTTTGGTGACATTTTCAGCATGGAAGATCCACTTAGTAATAAATCAATGATTTATGGAGCATCTTTTGATATTTGCAAGGAGATGACCTATCACTTCAAAACTTGATTTGGCATTTTCTACTCCATATACTTGTATCTGTTGTTTAGAGGGAAACTGGCTCAAATCCACCTTGTGACTGTAGATGCATTCACTAAATGATGTTTCTTTCTGACTATGGGTGAGACCTAGTTGTATTTTCCCAAGCTTTACTATCCTTTGTCTATCAAGAAGGGCATTTTCTTCTAAAACTTTTCCTCTATTCAAAAAATGTAACAGCAGAGTGCCTTTGACCTGTTTTCATAAGGAAACTACCTCCCTTTGAAATAGTGGCATGCATATTGTGCTTTGAGTGAGTTTCAGAACCTGAAAAGCATGTCATGATCTTTCCTGCATATTTATGAACCTACGTGTTCAATTGCATTGTCTCTTTGGGAAAACTGAGCTCAGATTTCCTTTGTCAACTATGATAAGCCTATTTGAAAGACACCCTTCTATGAGTAGAGAGATCAGTACCCTTTAAAACATAATCATCATTAGTTCTTTCGCCTGTGCAATAACTTACCACATCAACCACTCTTCAAATTTTGTTTTGTTGGAGCTGCAGCCTATCTTTGAATGGAATCCTATTAGGAGACAAGCTCTTCCCCTTGGATTGCAGTGGTACCCCTGCTTTCCTTTTGGTCTCCTTACAGTACTTCTCTATTTCAAATATCCCTTACTGTCCTTGTTACTCATCTTTGATCAATCAAACTTGAAAACAGTCAATGCCCTAGCCCTCTGCTTATGAATGAAGGAGGCCTTTCAAAAACCCTCTGCTTATGGATGAAGGAGGTTCTTTGTCATGTCATATCACCAGCAAAATGGAGTAAATGGATATCAAGTTTGTGAACAACAAAGAGTTTCAAGCATAACTAGTTCAATAGATAACATAAACATGGTAGGGCAAACCATTAATCATGCAAAATGTAACTATAAGCTAATCAATAAATAGAAATAAACATTCAAGCCATGCATAGAAGTATATGACCCTTTAACTTTGGGAAATGGCTATCAAACTTTGGGGAAAACACTTAAGGAAGAAAAACAACTTAACTTACTATGTCGGAATGCCTAAACATAGTACTTCAAGTTATTGGGCACTTTGAACAACAAGATTTGCATAGTTTTAGGCAAAGGGCTAGATCGAAACTAGGCCTCCTTGGTTCAACAAAATGATAATCTAATCAGTCAAAGAGAAATTTCATGGATGGAACTATAACTAGCCATAGGTAAGCAGGGCGTACCGTAAATCATACTTAGCATGCATAGACCTATGAATGAAACAAGCAACAATATCCTCAAGTTATTAAAGAGTAGTTAAGAATTCTTTAATGTAACTAAGGAAGAAGAAAACAAAGAAGCTATGAAGAAAAAGGAAATTTGAGGTGCCTCCATGGGCATGTCTCAAATTTGTTCTCTACTGATCTATAGCAAGCAAGAAACATGTATTCATGGATGTAAAATAGAAGACAACAACAAAGCAAGAGACACTATACCATTCTACCAAGTCATGGAATCCAACAACAATCCTTCTTCATTCATCCAAGAGCATCCAAGAGGAAATCCAAGAGCATAAGACAAGTATTTCTTCCAAAGCTTATATGACCATATATTGCTTCTCTTCTCAAGTTCAGCCCTATTTTACAATGAAATCCTTTGGAATATATAGGCTCAAGTGAGGAAAACTTCATGGTTCAACTTGCTCTCCCATTGGCCTAATCAAAATATCTAAACTTGTCCTTAAGGCTTTGCAAATCCCTAGGCACAAAATATCTCATAAAATATCTAGAAATTGCTAAAAAAGTAAAAATAATTGACTTTGCATCATTTTCCATGTGCAAAAATAGCTAAACGCACATTTGGAAAAAGCAATTTTTTGAGGTTCAAAAATTACAAAAATATTCAAAATTTACATCAGCAAAAGGTCCCCTGACTTGCCAGAAACATTTGGCAACTTTCCTGATGTCGAAACGAGGCTCATGATAGCTCGTTGGAAATTTCTGAGTGTCTACTTTCTGGAAAAACTGAAATTTTTCCAATCTGATGCCTGGAAGTCCTCCAAAAATAGGATTGTGTGTAAAAAACCAGAAAATAAACCTTGCTGATAGACGGGGCAGAATGTTGAAAAAGTGAGTGTTTTTCACCATTTTTGGGAAGAAAATGATCTTCAAATGTTCTGAAAATCGCTGAGTATGTGCCCCTGAAATTATGGCATCCAATGATACCATTCTCGTCCCATGACGATCTCCCAAACTGAAATGGCGAAGCCCCTGAGTTTTGGCCAAAAACCCAAAAATGTCAAAAAAACAAGATTGTCTCAAAATTTTCTCAATTTTGGTGAGCGAGTCCCTCAAGGCTTTTTAGAAACATGTCTAGAAGCTCGAGCCAAAATTCCAAGCCTAGAGGTGTCTTTCTCCTTTTTTCTCACCGGGCGCTTTCTTTGTGCAGTTTTGAGCCTTCCTCGGTCTTCTTCTTTGTTTGCTTGGCATTCTAGCTTTGCTGAAGAAGTCATGGCCCCTTGCCTAGGAGAGGCAGCTAACACATGATTTGGAGAATGCCCTTCATGATCCATGTTTTGTATTTTTTTGCCCTTATTAGTGCTTGCTTGAGGGTTGCCTTGTTTATCTTTGTCACTTTGCCCCTTTTCTTCTTGAAGCTGCTGTCCTTGAGGAGGTTTTTGTAGCTGATGTGTAACATGTTGTGGCTGCCCCTGTTGCTCTATTTCACCCTCATCATAAGTTTGATGTTCTTCATGTTGCTACCCTGTCTCAAAAGTCTGCTCCTTTCTCTTTGTATGCCACTTCACTATTATATTTAACAACATAAAGACAGTCAATCAAATTGTATCTACACAGTCAAAGTTTACTGTGTTTATAGGATAAGGTGACATAGCTTGTAATGTTTTTGATGTGGAAATAATACGTCCTGTAGCAGTTAGATATAGCTCTACCAACCAAAGCAAGAGCCTCCTCATACTTTGTGTTCATCATGCAAGTTTTCCTACACACACAATAGAATGTTTTTAATCATTTTACTCATTTGAGAGTTTACTTTGTAGAGTAGAAGAAAACACCGGTTTTTCCCTCTTCACCATGCGGTGGATATCCCTGAAAGACAAGGATCCTTACCCCATGATCACTATTATTGGCAGACCCTCTGTCCATTTGTTCAAATGTTGTTTTCTGCCTAACATTCCTCTATCTTTATCAAAGTTTTGTGATTACAATGGCTTTCATCAATACAAGTCCACCCTCTGTGTTTTGCTTCTAGCAAGGATGAAACACAATCCAAGTCTGGATTTTTAGATCGCTCTCCCCCATACCAAGCACACTTTCTTGATTCATCGGTGACCGGGGAGAGGTTATGGTTATAACTTAGCTTTGATGGCAACTCTAAGTTCCTTGAAAATGTTTGAATCACTCTTCTAACCTCCCTCAGTGACAAAATTTTTCAAAATATTTAAAACACCTCCTTAATTCATACCACGGCCTTTACTGCTTCAAAACTCTGTTTAGTAATTTGAATTTAAGGGGGTCGAAGCAAAAATACCTCAAAATACGTTTGCAACCTTTTCTTGAGAGTTAGAATTACTTTGAAAGCATGTTGGAGATGTTTTGGAGGCTGGTTATAGGCGCGGCGCGTTTGAAAGAGAGAGCGTCACGCAAATTGGGCTGTCGGGTCAACTGTCGGGCCGACAGGACCAACGCGCACAGGCACGCGGCGCACTCCTACAGGCGCGCCGTGTGGCTTTGTCACCCTATGCAAAATTTCTGCCTGAGCGCGCCACACGCTTTTCCATGCACGTCGCGCAAGTCAAAAGGCTCCAACCTCGTGCAAATTTGCTTGAAAACACCTTGCTTTGGTCAATGAACAGTAAATGGAGTCTTGCTCGTGTTTGAAATGCGACATAACTCTTGGCAACGGTCTTTAAATCTTTTGAAAATGAACAATTTTAATGCCTCCTTGTGATTACCTTTGTGAGAGTTTGTTGAAAGTTTCTCCTTCGAAAAAAATGTCTTTGTTCGTTTTGAAAAACAAAGTGCTTTCAAATGTGCTATAAGGGGCTCTTACCTTTAAATATTGTTGGCAGAAAAGCTGCATGTATTCTGGCTAGTTTTGGTGAGTATTACTCTTTCTTCTTGTAACAAAAAACCTCCAGGATCAGAATCCTTTCACTGTGTTTTAACATTAGGGAAGTAACCTCTGCTACTGCTGAAGTTTTGGTGACATTTTCAGCATGGAAGATCCACTTAGTAATAAATCAATGATTTATGGAGCATCTTTTGATATTTGCAAGGAGATGACATATCACTTCAAAACTTGATTTGGAATTTTCTACTCCATATACTTGTATCTGTTGTTTAGAGGGAAACTGGCTCAAATCCACCTTGTGACTGTAGATGCATTCTCCAAATGATGTTTCTTTCTGACTGTGGGTGAGACCTAGTTGTATTTGCCCAAGATTTACTGTCCTTTGTCTATCAAGAAGGGCATTTTCTTCTAAAACTTTTCCTCTATTCAAAAATGTAACAGCAGAGTGCCTTTGAACTATTTTCATAAGGAAACTGCCTCCCTTTGAAACAATGGCATGCATATTGTGCTTTGAGTGAGTTTCAAAACCTAAAAATCATGTCATGATCTTTCCTGCATATTTATGAACCTATGTGTTCAATTGCACTGTCTCTTTTGGAAAACTGAGCTCAGATTTCCTTTGTCAACTATGATAAGCCTATTTGAAAGACACCCTTCTATGAGTAGAGAGATCAGTACCCTTTAAAACATAATCATCATTAGTTCTTTTGCCTGTGCAATGACTTACCACATCAACCACTCTTCAAATTTTGTTTTGTTGGAGCTGCAGCCTGTCTTTGAAAGGTTTCTTGTTAGGAGACAAGCTCGACCCCTTGGATTGCAGTGGTACCCCTGCTTTCCTTTTGGTCTCCTTATAGTACTTCTCTATTTCAACTATCCCTTACTGTCCCTGTTACTCATCTTTGATCAATCAAACTTGAAAACAGTCAATGCCCTGGCCCTCTGCTTATGAATGAGAGAAGCACCTACAACACTCCTCGCCTGGATGAAGAGTTCTTTGTCATATATCCTCTTGTTGTGAGTGTTGCTTTTTCTTTTGCTGTCCTTTCAGGTTGTGAATGAGGTCACAAGAGTTTGATGAATAACTCTTGGCAGCTGCTCTGAGCTCAGAGTCCCAGTAATGACTGTCTTCTCATGTGGTAGCTTAAGTGTCTTATGAGATGCGAGATTTCCTATCTTAAAGATCCATCAAACAGCACATAAAACACCTAAAATCAGCTTGATATTATGGTCTATTATTCTTTGAGTCTTAAAGGTGCATATTAATTCTTCTTCAGAAATTTGTATGTATTAATGAAATAGGAAAAGTCTTTGTGGGCGGTATGCCTCATAAGCTTTAAAACGAGCTCTTGGATAGTTTGCCAAGGAAGAAATGCCTTAAAGCGCCACTTCCTAACTTAGGGGAGACTGTTTGGATAGATTTGGATTGTCTCTATTAGAGCTGATGGGCAGACTAGTATGGCTGAGGTTAGGTAGGATTTATTAATGGGGTTTCATCTCGTCATGGGCGAACTGAAAGGGTAAGAAGGAAAAAACGTTTATGGGGGTTTTCTAGATGAAAAATTGACATATGGAGATCAGCTTCTAGAAAACTCAGCTAGGAATTTAGTCATCGACAACGGGTGCAAAATACTGATGACTAACAGTGGCTCCATTTGGGGAGGGCAGCTCCTTCTCAGGAGGTGTCCAGAATTTCAGATCTTTGGCTTATGAAGACCAGTGCCTTACCCATTGGCACAAAATTTCACCCTTCTTTGATGCTACTTCTAAAAAGTGACAGCATGATTAGCATCCATGATATTTCTACCTACCCCACTATTTTTCCTAACATTTTTTCTTCTTTTTGGCGCATTTGAACTAGCAGCCTTTTGACAATACATATTTTTTCTTTTTGCAAAAATGAACCTATCTAATTCTATACTTATATCTGCCAGGAGTTCAGATTAAACTGATGAACTCCTTCATTACTCTACCTATGCTAGATCAACTGTCAAGATTAAGTTGTTTGACAGGATTTTGTTCTCTAATCTAAAACACGAAATTTAAAATATGATCAAATCAAGATTAGACAGTCTGATTTGTCATGTATTTGCGGCATAAAAGACAAGTTGCACACAAATATTATTCTGCATGAAATGGAAACTAGGAAAAACAGGCTAAGATGCATAATTTGTTTTTCATCCCCTCTTCCCTCTTTGGTTCTGTTTTGGGCATGTGGAACCAGTATCTTTTCCTAATCTAATCTCTTTTGATAAGTCAATCTTACACAATGTTGACCATCTTTTTCACTCACTAACTTATCAGTAATTAGATTTAAACATGTTTAGCTATGATTAGGCTAGATAGCTGAACAAGACATTTGAGTACTAGTAGCGGCATTTAGACTTGCGCGCTTTCTGAATGACTATTTTTTGGGTATGGGGCTGTACCATTGCTGTTTTAGAAACTGCCCTCTTTTTCTACTTTTTACTGTTTTTGTATTTTCTGCTTTTTCACTTTTTCTTCAAACAACCTACAACTGAAAAGGTGCTCACAAGGCTGAGCTTATTTTCCAATGTTGTCTATCTATCCTACTCTAATCTATACACAATAGACATTTGTTTGGTGAACTCTGTTTTCCAATGCAACCAGTCAAGTAGATGATTACATGGGTGATTCTGGTTTAGTTCTTTCATGATGCTGAAGTAATGAAAAGACCACTCCCATTTGGCTTGTTTTCGGACAGTAGTGCTTAAAATTTTTCTCATTCTTGGTAGCAACTTTTTCATGATAGAACCCACTACTCTTTCAGACTTCTCAAGGAAAACAACAAATGGATCTTGGAATAATACCTGATCTAGAGGATTTGAGATATAGGCTTCTTTTAGGACTACTCTTTCTTCCACTTGGCTATATCTAGGACTCTCCTGGTAAAGCAACTCTTCCTCTTGCTCATGATCACTTGAATTGTCAGACTCATCATATATTGCAGTGTAGTTTTCTTTCCAAGCTGATGTGTTCTGATTAAGTGGACTGAAAACTGTGTGAAGGTCATCAGGTTGATGGGCAGGGATACACTTTGACAATAAATTATCTTGAAAGGATAGTGTGACAACTCCCATGTGTTTATCAACCTCTATTTCTTCATCTGCAATTTGTAACTCAATGGAACTGGGTAACTGCAAATCTGGAGTTAAGGAAGATTCTATGTCCAAAATGATTTCCTCAACCATTTCAGGCAAAGGATTCTCATTTACAATATGCTCAAGAATTTCACCATCTTCCTCAACCTCATCATCAAAGTTGAAAAACTGTTGATTTCCAATTATGTGAATGTTATCTCTGACAGACTGAAGTGAAGTAGAGCAAAGAGTCCGAGACTCTTAACTTACTTCTAAACTGTCGAGGCTCTCCTCATGAGTGTCATAGATGACCGGTAATGGCTGCTCACTTTTCTCAAGTTTATGAAACTGAGCTTCCTCCCAAAAATCAAAAACTAAGTCTTCTGCAAAGTTAGCTTCTGTTTGGAAATCATAATCATCAACATATTGATCAAACATTGGAGAATCATTAACATAAGTAATGTCACCAGCCATGTATATTGGACTATCATATTTCTTTTCTTCAACTTGATTTACAAATCTATTTTCTGACTTATGATATGCAAGATTAACAGGAAAAAGATCAGAGAAGTTTTTCTTAAATGAAGTTTCAGAGGGTTTTTGCATGTTTATAATTTGATCTATTTCTTGTTCAGTTAAAGGAGAAAGTATTTTCTGTTTTCTTTGGATGGGGCAGCAATTTCTTTCCATTTTTTTTGAAAGTTGATCTTGTGGCTGAATGTCCTCTTGTATTTTACAAGGAAGGGCAGATGGATTGTTATTTGTTTCAACCTTTTCAAAGAGCTCTTGTGGCTCCTATCTTATTTTTTGATGGATTTCATCTAGGATCAACTCTTCTTGGTCATCTTGATGGTTAGCTTGGGTAAGAAAATTATGGACCTCCTCTAAAAAATCCTTAGGATGCCAATTTCCTAAGTTTTCTTCAATGCTTATAAGGTGTTGTATGAGGTTTTCAACTAAGTTCTCTTCAATGCTTATAAGGTGTTGTATGAGGTTTTCAAAGTGATCACAACAATTTTCAGTCAATGATAGAGATGAACAATGCCCTATATAGCATTTACAAAATACTTTGTGGAAATCCTTCAAAGAAAACAAGGTGCCAGGTTCTAGGCCTTCATACCATTCTCTTGCCTCTTCTTCTAATGTACCCATGAACATTTTCATGAGGCAGTCCTCATGCCATTCAACCTTTAACTTCCACACATGTATATGAAAATTTATGAGGTGTAAAAATGGGTCGTCAACATTTTCATTTCGAAAGAGAGGTAGGTTTTTAGTCCAAACTACGTCTGTAGGCATTTTGTGTGGGAATCCAGGGATATGTTCTCTGCTCATCGGAGCATATCTCCTTTGTGTCCTAAGCTGGAGGATTTGAACTATGTTGTCCTCCATCATCATGATTGGGATTGCTTAATGCATTCTTAGGAGACTTTATAAGGACTAGTGGGGAAATAGGCCTACTGGAGGCTAGTGGAGTCGCCAGGTGGAACTTGGTTTTTTTTTAAGAGATGTCACTATGGTCCACCACCAGTAACTAGGGAAAAGCCAATCTGGGAATATTTGGGGTTTCTTGAGTTTTATGTGCAGCCTTATGGTTTGTCTAAAGTATTCTAAACTTGTTTCGACACTTTGCTAGGGTGGCGATAACAAAAGGAGTTTACTCTAAATGATCTTATGGACTGCTTGCTTGTTTAAGTATCTAAAGGACTAAAGAGTCTATAAGAGTTTGCTACACTGTCATGTACTCAGTGTCCCACCATCTCCCGCTATGTTAGTGAGCGATGGGATAGGTTGGTCGGATGGTAACCTAGAGTTCGGTAAAATAGTAAGGCCTACTGGAGGCTAGTGGAGTCGCCAGGTGGATTTTTAGTTGTTTTGAGGCATATGTGTATGGTCCACCACCAATACTGTCAAAAACCAATCTAAGGGAGATTTTTTGGGTTTTCTGAGTTTTTATGTGCCTGAGGTTTGGAAAAGTTTCCTATAACTGACTCATCATTTTGCTAAGATGGTGAAGGAGCTATTTTCTACTCTTCAGACAACACTTAAGTTTTCTAAGTTTGAATGAGACTTCGAGAGTTACTAAGGAGTACTTAGATTGTCACTAACTCGGAAGGTCCCACCATGATTGCCATTATTTTAGTGAGCGGTGGTATAAGTCAATCAGATAGTATTCTTAAGGCCTCTAAATATTTTAGGGAAACTAAGTTTGTTTATTACTCAGAGTCCCACTGTGATCGCCATTATGTTAGGGTGGCGATGAGGTGGCTTAATCGGATAGTAGCCTAGATTTTAGTAAAGTAGTAAGGCCTACTGGAGGCTAGTGGAGTCGCCAGGTGGATTTTTAGTTGTTTTGAGGTATATGTGTATGGTCCACCACCAATATTGTCAAAAACCAATCTAAGGGAATTTTTGTGGTTTTTTCTGAGTTTTACGTGCAGCCTAGTATGTAAGAGTGTTATAAACCTGATTCATCACTTTGCTAAGATGGTGAAACAGAGAGTTTACTCTAAATGATTCTAAAGGCTGATGGTCTGAGTTTAGTGTTGAAGGACTAAAGAGTCTATACGAGTTTTCTAGACTGTCATTTACTTAGTAAGTCCCACCGTGATCGCCATTATGTTAGGGTCTCATGATTTGGCTGATTCGCAAGCCAAATGACAGTGTAACATCAAACCAAGCTTTGGAGCCCAAGGACCTAGCCTTCCTGGACTCAGAGAGGGCTCTCTCTATATGTGTAAGGGATATCTGTGTGTTTGCTTATTTTGTTCCGATTTTAGGCTAGTTATGAAGTAAGATTTTTGGTTTTGGTTTTTTAAGTTGTGAGGGATGAAACTGACCAAAGATATAAGACAGGTAAAAAGATGTCAGATCAACTAGGCTATGGGGTCGAAAAGGTCAAGAAAGCTATAAGATAGTGATACAAGGCTGTCGAAGGGCCGATTTGATTCAAGGTAGAAAGGATCTTTGAGAAAAATGGAGTAAATGGACATCAAGTTTGTGAACAACAAAGAGTTTCAAGCATAACTAGTTCAATAGATAACATAAACATGGTAGGGAAAACCATTAATCATGCAAAATGTAACTATAAGCTAATCAATACATAGAAATAAACATTCAAGCCATGCATACAAGTATAAGACCCTCTAACTTTGGGAAATGGCTATTAGACTTTGGGGAAAACACCTAAAAAAGACAAACAACTTAACTTACTATGCCGGAATGCCTAAACACAGCACTTCAAGTTATTGGGCACTTTGAACAACAAGATTTGCATAGTTTTAGGCAAAGGGTTAGATCGAAACTAGGCCTCCTTGGTTCAAAAAAAATGATAATCTAATTAGTCAAAGAGAAACTTCATAGATGGAACTATAGCTAGCCATAGGTAAGCAGGGCGTACTGTAAGTCATACTTAGCATGCATAGAACTATTAATGAAACAAGTAACAGTATCCTAAGTATTGAAGAGTAGTCAAGAATTCTTTAATGTTACTTAGGAAGAAGAAAACAAAGAAGCTATGAAGAAACAGGAAATTTGAGGTACCTCCATGGGCATATCTCAAATTCGTTCTCTACTGATCTATAGCAAGCAAGAAAGATGTATTCATGAATGAAAACTAGAAGACAACAATAAAGCAAGAAACACTATACCATTCTACCAAGTCATGGAATCCAACAACAATCCTTCTTCATTCATCCAAGAGCATCCAAGAGGCAATCCAAAAGCATAAGACAAGTATTTCTTCCAAAGCTTATATGACCATATATTGCTTCTCTTCTCAAGTTCAGCCTTGTTTTACAATGAAAACCTTTGGAATATATAGGCTCAAGTGAGGAAAACCTCATGGTCCAACTTGCTCTCCCATTGGCCTAATCAATATATCTAAACTTGTCCTTGAGGCTTTGCAAAGCCCAAGGCACAAAATATCTCATAAAATATCTAGAAAATACTAAAAAAGGAAAAATAATTGACTTTGCATCATTTTCCATGTGCAAAAATAGCTAAACGCACATTTGGAAAAAGCAATTTTTTGAGGTTCAAAAATTACAAAAATATTCAAAATTTACATCAGCAAAATGTCCCCTGACTTGCCGGCAACATTTGGCAGCCTTCCCGATGTCGAAATGAGGCTCATTATAGCTAGTTGGAAAGATCTAAGTGTCTACTTTCTGGAACAACTGAAATTTTCTCAATCTGATGCTTGGAAGTCCTCCACAAATAGGCATGTGTGTAAAAAACCAGAAAATAAACCTTGCTGATAGACGGGGCAAAATGTTGAAAAAGTGAGTGTTTTTCGCCATTTTGGGGAAGAAAATGATCTTCAAATGTTCTGAAAATCGCTGAGTATGTGCCCTTGAAATTATTTTATCCAATGATACCATTCTCGTCCCATGAAAATCTCCCAAACTGAAATGGCGAAGCCCCTGAGTTTTGGCCAAAAACCCAAAAATGTCAAAAAAATAAGATTGTGTCAAAATTTGCTCAATTTTGGTGAGCGAATCCCTCAAGGCTTTTTAGAAAAATGTCTAGAATCTCAGGCCAAAATTCCAAGCCTACTGGTGTCTTTCTCCTTTTTTCTCACCGGGCGCTTTCTTTGGGCAGTTTTGAGCCTTCCTTGGTCTTCTTCTTTGTTTGCTTGGCATTCTAGCTTTGGTGAAGAATTCATGGCCCCTTGCCTAGGAGAGGCAGCTAAAACATGCTTTGGAGAATGCCCTTCATGATCCATGTTTTGTATTTTTTTTCCCTTATTAGTGCTTGCTTGAGGGTTGCCTTGTTTATCTTTGTCACTTTTCCCCTTTTCTTCTTGAAGCTGTTGTCCTCGAGGAGGTTTTTGTAGCTGATGTGTAACATGTTGTGGCTGCCCCTCTTGCTCTGTTTCACACTCATCATAAGTTTTATGTTCTTCATGTTGCTACCCTGTCTCAAAAGGCTGCTCCTTTCTCTTTGTATGCCACTTCACTAGTAGATTTAACAACATAAAGACAGTCAATCAAAGTGTATCTAGACAGTCAAAGGTTACTGTGTTTATAGGATAAGGGGACAGAGCTTGTAATGTTTTTGATGTGGCAATAATACGTCCTGTAGCAGTTAGATACCAATAAAATCTTCTTTAAACAAAAACACTGGCCTCCTCATACTTCAATGTTCATCATACCCAGTTTTGCCCTACACACCTGTAGAAAGTTTTAATCATTTTACTCATTTGAGGTTTACTTTGTAGATTAGAGAAGAAAACACCAGTTTTTTGCCCTCTTCACCATACAGTCGATATCCCTGAAAAGACAAGGATCCTTACCCCATGATCACTGTTATTAGAAAACAGACCCTCTATCCCATTTGTTCAAATATTATGTTTTCTGCCTTTAAACAGTGCTCCTATCTTTCATCATAGTTTTGAGGGCGGTTACAATGGCTTTTCACATAAATGCAAATTCAGCACTCTTATTGTTTTACTTCTAGCAAGGATGAAACACAATCAAGTCTTGATTTTTTAGATAAAACTATCCACCTTCCCAAAACTGCTTTCTTCAATGCATCAGGCTGACAGAGGTTATGGTTATAACTTAGCTTCGATGGCAACTCTAAGTTCCTTGAAAATGTTTGAATCACTCTTCTAACCTCCCTCAGTGAATTTTTTTTTTTAAATATTTAAAACAACTCCTTAATTCATACCACATCCTTTACTGCTTCAAAATTCTCTTTACTAATTTGAATTTAAGGGGGTCAAAGAAAAAATACCTCAAAATATGTTTGCAACCTTTTCTTGAGAGTTAGAATTACTTTGAAAGCATGTTGGAGATGTTTTGGAGGCTGGTTATAGGCGCAGCGCATTTGAAAGAGAGAGCGCTGCGCAAATTGGGTTGTCGGGTCAACTGTCGGGCCAACAGCACCAACGCGCACAGGTGCGCCGTGCGCTCCTACAGGCGCGTCGCATGGCTTTGTCGCCCTGTGCAAAATTTCTGCCTGAGCGCACTGCGCGCTTTTCCAGGCACGCCGCGCAGGTCAAAAGGCTCAAACCTCGTGCAAATTAGCTTGAAAACACCTTGCTTTGGTCAATGAACAACAAAGGGAGTATTGCTCGTGTTTGAAATGGGACATAACTCTTGGCAACGGTCTTTAAATCTTTTGAAAATGAGCAATTTTATGCCTCCTTGTGATTACCTTTGTGAGAGTTTGTTGAAAGTTTCTCCTTTGAAACAAATGTCTTTGTTCATTTTGAAAAACAAAGTGCTTTCAAATGTGCTATAAGGCGCTCTTACCTTTAAATATTGTTGGCAGAAAAGCTGCATGTATTCTGGCTAGTTTTGGTGAGTATGACTCTTTCTTCTTGTAACAAAAAACCTCCAGGATCAGAATCCTTTCACTGTGTTTTAACATTAGGGCAGTAACCTCTGCTACTACTGAATTTTTGGTGACATTTTCAGCATGGAAGATCCACTTAGTAATAAATCAATGATTTATGGAGCATCTTTTGATATTTGCAAGGAGATGACCTATCACTTCAAAACTTGATTTGGCATTTTCTACTCCATATACTTGTATCTGTTGTTTAGAGGGAAACTGGCTCAAATCCACCTTGTGACTGTAGATGCATTCACTAAATGATGTTTCTTTCTGACTATGGGTGAGACCTAGTTGTATTTTCCCAAGCTTTACTATCCTTTGTCTATCAAGAAGGGCATTTTCTTCTAAAACTTTTCCTCTATTCAAAAAATGTAACAGCAGAGTGCCTTTGACCTATTTTCATAAGGAAACTGCCTCCCTTTGAAACAGTGGCATGCATATTGTGCTTTGAGTGAGTTTCAGAACCTGAAAAGCATGTCATGATCTTTCCTGCATATTTATGAACCTACCTGTTCAATTGCACTGTCTCTTTGGGAAAATTGAGCTCAGATTTCCTTTGTCAACTATGATAAGCCTATTTGAAAGACACCCTTCTATGAGTAGAGAGATCAGTACCCTTTAAAACATAATCATCATTAGTTCTTTCGCCTGTGAAATAACTTACCACATCAACCACTCTTCAAATTTTGTTTTGTTGGAGCTGCAGCCTATCTTTGAAAGGAATCCTATTGGGAGACAAGCTCGTCCCCTTGGATTGCATTGGTACCCCTGCTTTCCTTTTGGTCTCCTTACAGTACTTCTCTGTTTCAACTATCCCTTACTGTCCTTGTTACTCATCTTTGATCAGTCAAACTTGAAAACAGTCAATGCCCTGGCCCTCTGCTTATGAATGAAGGAGGCCTTTCAAAAACCCTCTGCTTATGGATGAAGGAGGTTCTTTGTCATGTCATATCACCAGCCTCTTGACAGTGTTGCTTTTTCTTCTGCTGTCCTTTCAGACTGTGAATGAGGTCGCAAGAGTTTGATGAATAACTCTTGGCCCTGTAGAAAACATCTTAGGCTCAGGATCACATTGAGAAGCAGCTATCTTCTCATGTGGCGCTAAAAATTGTCTTTTGAGATGCTGGCATGTTTGCTATCCTTGAAAGATCCATCAAACACTGTAAAACACCTAAAATCAGCTTGATATTATGGTCTATGTATTGCTGAGACTTAAGGGTGTATTAGTGGCATGAATTAGGGCTGTGACCAACTGCATTAGCAGAGTAGGAAGGTCTGTTGTGACTGGTATATAGCAGATGGAGGTTTTTGGCTCCTGGATAGTTTTCCAAGGGAGAAATTCCTTAAAGCGCCACTTCCTAACTTAGGGGAGATTGTTTGGATAGATTTGGATTGTCTCTATTAGAGCTGATGGGCAGACTAGTATGGCTGAGGTTAGGTAGGATTTATTAATGGGTTTTCATCTCGTCATGGGCGAACTGAAAGGGTAAGAAGGAAAAAAAGTTTATGGGGGTTTTCTAGATGACAAATTGACATATGGAGATCAGCTTCTAGAAAACTCAGCTAGGAATTTAGTCATCAACAACGGGTGCAAAATATTGATGACTAACACTACTTCAGACAAGGTAGTAGATGCTATTGTTTAAAGGAAGCTTGTTGGATCACTCATGTATTTGGTGAACACATGGCTAGACATATGTTATGCGGTTAACCAGCTTACTCAAGATATGGTTAAGCCTACCAAGATCTTTTGTAAGGGAGGCAAGCATGTGTTGAGATATCTTAGAGGCAATACTGAGTATGGGCTATGTTACAGATAGACAAAGGGATTCAAGCTTCAAGGCTTCACCTATGCATATTGGGAATGGATTCCATCTGATAGGAAGAGCACATCATGAGGTATCTTCAACATAGGATCAATAGTAGTTTCCTAGTACAAAAAGAAATAGATATCAGTTGCACTCAGTTTAGCAGAGGCAGAGTACATGGTTACCAGTCAGACAGCATGTGAGTCCATGCAATTTTTCATGATAGGTCCAAGAATATTGATATTTGGTATCACCATATTTATTACGATTACACTTTTACACCAGTCAAAAGGTACTCATCAATCAAATGCATTCTTGAACTCTCAGCACAGATGAGATGGAAGATACATTAAATGTATGTAAAGACAACCTTCCTCAATGGGGTGATTGAGGAAGAGGTGTACATTGAGCAGCCAGAAGGTTTTGAGACCTTCGACAGCGAGTCACATGTGTGTAGAGTCAAGAGAGCATTTTATGGGATTAGTGCACCAAGATCGGCTATTATTTCACTGGGTTGGACTTCACCAAGAGTGAAGCAGATGCAAACCTTTATCATATTGTGGTAGAAGGTAATATTTTTATTATTTCACTTTATTTCAATGATATGATAATGACGGGTGATGAGTAGCTCATCAAGTCTTGCAAAGAGTACCCTGCAATAGAATTTGAGACAAAGGACATGGGGCTCTTACACTATTTATTGGGATTGGAAATATAGCAAGGGGATGGGGGACTAATTTTATCTCAAAGCAAGTATGCCAACGATATCCTCAGGAAGTTCCACATGGAGGGAATAAAACCCATGGATACTCCTTTAGCAGGAAACTGGAGGAAGGAGGATGCTACTTGCTAGGGTCCCGTGATTTGGCTGATTGGCAAGCCAAATGACAGTGTAACATCAAACCAAGCTTTGGAGCCCAAGGACCTAGCCTTCCTAGACTCAGAGAGGGCTCTCTCTATATGTGAAAGGGATATCTGTGTGTTTGCTTATTTTGTTCTGATTTTAGGCTAGTTATGAAGTAATTTTTTTGGTTTTGGTTTTTTAAGTTGTGAGGGATGAAACTGATCAAATATATAAGACAGGTAAAAATATGTCAGATCAACCGGGCTATGGAGTTGAAAAGGTCAAGAAATCTTTAAGACGGTGATACAAGGCTGTTGAAGGGCCGATTTGATTCAAGGTAGAAAGGATCTTTGGGCAAAATGGAGTAAATGGACATCAAGTTTGTGAACAACAAAGAGTTTCCAGCATAACTAGTTTAATAGATAACATAAACATGGTAGGGAAAACCATTAATCATGCAAAATGTAACTATAAGCTAATCAATACATAGAAATAAACATGCAAGCCATGCATAGAAGTATAAGACCCTCTAACTTTGTGAAATGGCTATCAGACTTTGGGGAAAACACCTAAAAAAGACAAACAACTTAACTTACTATGTCGGAATGCCTAAACACAGCACTTCAAGTTATGGGCACTTTGAAAAACAAGATTTGCATAGTTTTAGGCAAAGGGCTAGATCGAAACTAGGCCTCCTTGGTTCAAACAAAATGATAATCTAATCAGTCAAAGAGAAATTTCATGGATGGAACTATAGTTAGCCATAGGTACGCAGGGCGTAACGTAAGTCATACTTAACATGCATAGAACTATGAATTCCAATGTGAATTTTTGAATTCCACACCTACCCATGTAGGATTAGGTGTTCCAACAGAAACAAGTAACAGTATCCTAAGTATTAAAGAGCAGTCAAGAATTCTTTAATGTTACTTAGGAAGAAGAAAACAAAGAAGCTATGAAGAAATAGGAAATTTGAGGAGCCTCCATGGGCATATCTCAAATTTGTTCTCTACTGATCTATAGAAAGCAAGAAAGATGTTTTCATGAATGAAAACTAGAAGACAACAACAAAGCAAGAGACACTATACCATTGTACCAAGTCATGGAATCCAACAACTATCCTTCTTCATTCATCCAAGAGCATCCAAGAGGCAATCCAAAAGCATAAGACAAGTATTTCTTCCAAAGCTTATATGACCATATATTGCTTCTCTTCTCAATTTCAAATTTTTTTTATAATGAAAGCCTTTGGAATATATAGGCTCAAGTGAGGAAAATCTCATGGTTCAACTTGCACTCCCATTGGCCTAATCAAAATATCTAAACTTGTCCTTAAGGATTTGCAAATCCCAAGGCACAAAATATCTCATAAAATATCTAGAAAATGCTAAAAAAGGAAAAATAATTGACTTTGCATGATTTTCCATGTGCAAAAATAGGTAAACGCACATTTGGAAAAAGAAATTTTTTGAGGTTCAAAAATTACAAAAATATTCAAAATTTACATCAGCAAAATGTCCCCTGACTTTCCGGCAACATTTGGCAGCCTTCCTGATGTCGAAATGAGGCTCATGATAGCTCATTGGAAATATCTGAGTGTCTACTTTCCGGAAAAACTGAAATTTTCTCAGTATGATGCCTGGAAGTCCTCCAAAAATAGGACTATGTGTAAAAAACCAGAAAATAAACCTTGCTGATAGACGGGGCAGAATGTTGAAAAAGTGAGTGTTTTTTTCCATTTTGGGGAAGCAAATGATCTTCAAATGTTCTGAAAATCACTGAGTATGTGCCCCTGAAATTATGGCATCCAATGACACCATTCTCGTCCCATGAAGATCTCCCAAACTGAAATGGCGAAGCCCCTGAGTTTTGGCCAAAAACCCAAAAATGTCAAAAAAACAAGATTGTGTCAAATTTTTCTCAATTTTGGTGAGCGAGTCCCTCAAGGACTTTTAGAAACATGTCGAGAAGCTCGGGCAAAAATTCCAAGCCTAGAGGTGTCTTTCTCCTTTTTTCTCACCGGGCGCTTTCTTTGGGCAGTTTTGAGCCTTCCTCGGTCTTCTTCTTTGTTTGCTTGGCATTCTAGATTTGGTGAAGAAGTCATGGCCCCTTGCCTAGGAGAGGAAGCTAACACATGCTTTGGAGAATGCCCTTCATGATCCATGTTTTGTATTTGTTTTCCCTTATTAGTGCTTGCTTGAGGGTTGCCTTGTTTATCTTTGTCACTTTGTCGCTTTTCTTCTTGAAGCTGCTGTCCTCGAGGAGGTTTCTGTAGCTGATGTGTAACCTGTTGTGGCTGCCCCTGTTGCTCTGTTTCACCCTCATCATAATTTTGATGTTCTTCATGTTGCTACCCTGTCTCAAAAGGCTGCTCCTTTCTGTTTGTATGCCACTTCACTAGTAGATTTAACAACATAAAGACAGTCAATCAAAGTGTATCTACACAGTCAAAGGTTACTGTGTTTATAGGATAAGGTGACAGAGCTTGTAATGTTTTTGATGTGGCAATAATATGTCCTGTAGCAGTTAGATACCAATAAACTCTTCTTTAAACAAAAACATTGGCCTCCTCATACTTCAATGTTCATCATACCTAGTTTTTCCCTACACACCTGTAGAATGTTTTAATCATTTTACTCATTTGAGGTTTACTTTGTAGAGTGGAAAGAAAACACCAGTTTTTTTCCCTCTTCACCATATAGTGGATATCCCTAAAAAGACAAGGATCCTTACCCCATGATCACTGTTATTGGAAAACAGACCCTCTGTCCCATTTGTTCAAATATTATGTTTTCTGCCTTTAAACAGTGCTCCTATCTTTCATCATAGTTTTGAGGGCAGTTACAATGGCTTTTCACATCAATGCAAATTCAACACTCTTATTGTTTTACTTCTAGCAAAGATTAAACACAATCAATTCTTGATTTTTTAGATAAAACTATCCACCTTCCCAAAACTGCTTTCTTCAATGCATCAGGCTGACAGAGGTTATGATTATAACTTAGCTTTGATGGCAACTCTAAGTTCCTTGAAAATGTTTGAATCACTCTTCTAACCTCCCTCAGTGACAAATTTTTCAAAATATTTAAAACACATCCTTAATTCATACCATGATCTTTACTGCTTCAAAACTCTATTTAGTAATTTGAATTTAAGGGGGTCAAAGCAAAAATACCTCAAAATACGTTTGCAACCTTTGCCTGAGAGTTAGAATTACTTTGAAAGCATGTTGGAGATGGTTTGGAGGTTGGTTATAGGCGTGGCGCATCTGAAAGAGAGAGCGCCGCGCAAATTGGGCTGTCGGGTCAACTGTCGGGCCGACAGGACCAACACGCACAAGCGCGCCACGCGGCTTTGTCGCCCTATGAAAAATTTCAGCCTGAGCGCGCCGCCCGCTTTTCCAGGTGCGCCGCGCAAGTCAAAAGGCTCCAACCTCATGCAAACTAGATTGAAAACACCTTGCTTTGGTCAATGAACAATAAAGGGAGTATTGCTCATGTTTGAAGTGCGACATAACTCTTGGCAACGGTATTTAAATATTTTGAAAGTGAACAATTTTAATGCTTCCTTGTGATTACCTTTGTGAGAGTTTGTTGAAAGTTTCTCCTTCGAAACAAATGTCTTTGTTCATTTTGAAAAACAAAGTGCTTTCAAATGTGCTATAAAGGGCTCTTACCTTTAAATATTGTTGGCAAAAAAGCTAGATGTATTCTGGCTAGTTTTGGTGAGTATGACTCTTTCTTCTTGTAACAAAAAACCTCCAGGATCAGAATCCTTTCACTGTGTTTTAACATTAGGGAAGTAACCTCTGCTACTGCTGACTTTTTGGTGACATTTATAGCATGGAAGATCCACTTAGTAATAAATCAATGATTTATGGAGCATTTTTTGATATTTGCAAGGAGATGACCTATCACTTCAAAACTTGATTTGGCATTTTCTACTCCATATACTTGTATCTACTGTTTAGAGTGAAACTGGCTCAAATCCACCTTGTGACTGTAGATGCATTCTCCAAATGATGTTTCTTTCTGACTGTGGGTGAGACCTAGTTGTATTTACCCAAGCTTTACTGTCCTTTGTCTATCAAGAAGGGCATTTTCTTCTAAAACTTTTCCTCTATTCAAAAAATGTAACAGCAGAGTGCCTTTGACCTATTTTCATAAGGAAACTTCCTCCCTTTGAAACAGTGGCATGCATATTGTGCTTTGAGTGAGTTTCAGAACTTGAAAAGCATGTCATGATCTTTCCTGCATATTTATGAACCTACGTGTTCAATTGCACTGTCTCTTTGGGAAAACTAAGCTCAGATTTCCGTTGTCAACTATGATAAGCCTATTTGAAAGACACCCTTCTATGAGTAGAGAGATCAGTACCCTTTAAAACATAATCATCATTAGTTCTTTCGCCTGTGCAATAACTTACCACATCAACCACTCTTCAAATTTTGTTTTGTTGGAGATGCAGCCTGTCTTTGAAAGGAATCCTGTTAGGAGACAAGCTCGACCCCTTGGATTGCAGTGGTACCCCTGCTTTCCTTTTGGTCTCCTTACAGTACTTCTCTGTTTCAACTATCCCTTACTGTCCTTGTTACTCATCTTTGATCAATCAAACTTGAAAACAATCAATGCCCTGGCCCTCTGCTTATGAATGAAGGAGGCCTTTCAAAAACCCTTTGCTTATGGATGAAGGAGGTTCTTTGTCATGTCATATCACCAGCCTCTTGATAGTGTTTCTTTTTCTTCTGTTGTCCTTTCAGGCTGTGAATGAGGTCTCAAGAGTTTGATGAATAACTCTTGGCCCTGCAGAAAACATCTCAGGCTCAAGATCACATTGAGAAGTAGCTGTCTTCTCATGTGGCGCTAAAAATTGTCTTCTGAGATGTTGGCATGTTTCCTATCCTTGAAAGATCTATCAAACACTGTAAAACAGCTAAAATCAGCTTGATATTATGGTCTATGTATTGCTGAGACTTAAGGGTGTATTAGTGGCGCAACTTAGAGCTGTGACCAACTTCATTAGCAGAGTAGGAAGGTCTGTTGTGACTGGTATATATCAGATGGAGGTTTTTGGGTCCTGGATAGTTTGCCAAGGGAGAAATGCCTTAAAGCACCACTTCCTAACTTAGGGGAGACTGTTTGGATAGATTTGGATTGTCTCTATTAGAGCTGATGGGCAGACTAGTATGGCTGAGGTTAGGTAGGATTTATTAATGGGGTTTCATCTCGTCATGGGCGAATTGAAAGGGTAAGAAGACAAAAAAAATTATGGGGGTTTTCTAGATGACAAATTGACATATGGAGATCAGCTTCTAGAAAACTCAGCTAGGAATTTAGTCATCAACAATGGGTGCAAAATATTCATGACTAACACTACTTCAGACAAGGTAGTAGATGTTATTGTTTAAAGGAAGCTTGTTGGATCACTCATGTATTTGGTGAACACATGACTAGACATATGTTATGTGGTTAACCAGCTTAGTCAAGATATGGTTAAGCCTACCAAGATCTTTTGTAAGGGAGGCAAGCATGTGTTGAGATATCTTAGAGGCAATACTGAGTATGGGCTATGTTACAGATAGACAAAGGGATTCAAGCTTCAAGGCTTCACCTATGCATATTGGGAATGGATTCCATCTGATAGGAAGAGCACATCATGAGGTATCTTCAACATAGGATCAACAGTAGTTTCCTAGTACAAAAAGAAATAGATATCAGTTGCATTAAGTTTAGCAGAGGCAGAGTACATGGTTACCAGTCAGACAGCATCTGAGTCCATGCAATTTTTCATGACAGGTCCAAGAATATTGATATTTGGTATCACCATATTGATTACGATGATACTTTTACACCAGTCAAAAGGTACTCATCGATCAAATCCATTCTTGAACTCTCAGCATAGATGAGATGGAAGATACATTAGATGTATGTAAAGACAACCTTCCTCAATGGGGTGATTGAGGAAGAGGTGTACATTGAGCAACCAGAAGGTTTTGAGACCTTCGACAGAGAGTCACATGTGTGCAGACTCAAGAGAGCATTTTATAGGCTTAGTGCACCAAGATCGACTATTATTTCACTGGGTTGGACTTCACCAAGAGTGAAGCAGATGCGAACCTTTATCATATTGTGGTAGAAGGTAATATTTTTATTATTTTACTTTATTTCAATGATATGATAATGACGGGTGATGAGTAGCTCATCAAGTCTTGCAAAGAGTATCCTGCAATAGAATTTGAGACAAAGGACATGGGGCTCTTACACTATTTATTGGGATTGGAAATATAGCAAGGGGATGGGGGGCTAATTTTATCTCAAAGCAAGTATGCCAACGATATCCTCAGGAAGTTCCACATGGAGGGAATAAAACCCATGGATACTCCTTTAGCAAGAAACTGGAGGAAGGAGGATGCTACTTGTTAGGGTCCCGTGATTTGGCTGATTGGAAAGCCAAATGACAGTGTAACATCAAACCAAGATTTGGAGCCCAAGGACCTAGCCTTCCTGGACTCATAGAGGGCTCTCTCTATATGTGTAAGGGATATCTGTGTGTTTGCTTATTTTGTTCCGATTTTAGGCTAGTTATGAAGTAAGTTTTTTGGTTTTGGTTTTGGTTTTTTAAGTTGTGAGGGATGAAACTGATCAAAGATATAAGACAGATAAAAATATGTCAGATCAACCGGGCTATTGGGTCGAAAAGGTCAAGAAAGCTATAAGACAGTGATACAAGGTTGTTGAAGGGCCGATTTGATTCAAGGTAGAAAGGATCTTTGGGCAAAATGGAGTAAATGGACATCAAGTTTGTGAACAACAAAGAGTTTCAAGCATAACTAGTTCAATAGATAACATAAACATGGTAGGGGAAACCATTAATCATGAAAAATGTAACTATAAGCTAATCAATACATAGAAATAACCATTCAAGCCATGCATAGAAGTATAAGACCCTCTAACTTTGTGAAATGGCTATCAGACTTTGGGGAAAACACCTAAAAAAGACAAACAACTTAACTTACTATGCCAGAACACCTAAACACACCACTTCAAGTTATTGGGCACTTTGAACAACAAGATTTGCATAGTTTTAGGCAAAGGGCTAGATCGAAACTAGGCCTCCTTGGTTCAAACAAAATGATAATCTAATCAGTCAAAGATAAATTTCATGGATGGAACTATAGCTAGCCATAGGTAAGCAGGGCGTACCGTAAGTCATACTTAGCATGCATAGAACTATGAATGAAACAAGTAACAGTATCCTAAGTATTAAAGAGCAGTCAAGAATTCTTTAAAGTTACTTAGGAAGAAGAAAACAAAGAAGCTATGAAGAAACAGGAAATTTGAGGTGCCTGCATGGGCATATCTCAAATTTTTTCTCTACTGATCTATAGCAAGCAAGAAAGATGTATTCATGAATGAAAACTAGAAGACAACAACAAATCAAGAGACACTATACCATTCTCCCAAGTCATGGAATCCAACAACAATCCTTCTTCATTCATCCAAGAGCATCCAAGAGGCAATCCAAAAGCATAAGACAAGTATTTCTTCCAAAGCTTATATGACCATATCTTGCTTCTCTTCTCAAGGTCAACCTTGTTTTATAATGAAAGCCTTTGGAATATATAGGCTCAAGTGAGGAAAACCTCATGGTTCAACTTGCTCTCCCATTGGCCTAATCAAAATATCTAAACTTGTCCTTGAGGCTTTGCAAAGCCCAAGGCACAAAATATATCATAAAATATCTAGAAAATGCTAAAAAAGGAAAAATAATTGACTTTTCATCATTTTCCATGTGCAAAAATAGCTAAACGCACATTTTGAAAAAGCAATCTTTTGGGGTTCAAAAATTACAAAATTTTTCAAAATTTACATCAACAAAAGGTCCCCTGACTTGCCGGCAACATTTGGTAGCCTTCCCGATGTCGAAATGAGGCTCATGATAGCTAGTTGGAAAGATCTGAGTGCCTAATTTCTGGAACAACTGAAATTTTCTCAATCTGATGCTTGGAAGTCCTCCAAAAATAGGACTGTGTGTAAAAAACCAGAAAATAAACCTTGCTAATAGACGGGCAAGAATGTTGAAAAAGTGAGTGTTTTTCTCCATTTTGGGAAAGCAAATGATCTTCAAATGTTCTAAAAATCGCTGAGTATGTGCCCTAGAAATTATTTCATCCAATGATACCATTCTCGTCCCATGAAGATCTCCCAAACTGAAATGGCGAAGCCCCTGAGTTTTGGCCAGAAACCCAAAAATGTCAAAAAAACAAGATTGTGTCAAAATTTGCTCAATTTTGGTGAGCGAGTCCCTCAAGTCTTTTTAGAAAAATGTCTAGAATCTCGGGCCAAAATTCCAAGCCTAGAGGTGTATTTCTCCTTTTTTCTCACCGGGCGCTTTCTTTGGGCAGTTTTGAGCCTTCCTCTGTCTTCTTATTTGTTTGCTTGGCATTCTAGCTTTGGTGAAGAAGTCATGGCCCCTTGCCTAGGAGAGGCAGCTAAAACATGCTTTGAAAAATGCCCTTCATGATCCATGTTTTGTATTTGTTTGCCCTTATTAGTGCTTTCTTGAGGGTTGCCTTGTTTATCTTTGTCACTTTGCCCCTTTTCTTCTTGAAGCTGCTGTCCTCGAGGAGGTTTCTGTAGCTGATGTGTAACATGTTGTGGCTGCCCCTGTTGCTCTGTTTCACAATCATCATGAGTTTGATGTTCTTCATGTTGCTACCCTGTCTCAAAAGGCTGCTCCTTTCTCTTTGTATGCCACTTCACTAGTAGATTTAACAACATAAAGACAGTCAATCAAAGTGTATCTACATAGTCAAAGGTTACTGTGTTTATAGGATAAGGTGACATAGCTTGTAATGTTTTTGATGTGGCAATAATACGTCCTGTAGCAGTTAGATACCAATAAACTCTTCTTTAAAAAAAAACACTGGCCTCCTCATACTTCAATGTTCATCATACCCAGTTTTTCCCTACACACCTCTAGAATGTTTTAATCATTTTACTCATTTGAGGTTTACTTTGTAGAGTAGAGAAGAAAACACCAGTTTTTTGCCCTCTTCACCATACAGTGGATATCCCTGAAAAGACAACGATCCTTACCCCATGATCACTGTTATTAGAAAATAGACCCTCTATCCCATTTTTTCAAATATTATGTTTTCTGCCTTTAAACAGTGCTCCTATCTTTCATCATAGTTTTGAGGGTAGTTACAATGGCTTTTCACATCAATGAAAATTCAACACTCTTATTGTTTTACTTCTAGCAAGGATGAAACGCAATCAAGTCTTGATTTTTTTTGATAAAACTATCCACCTTCCCAAAACTGCTTTCTTCAATGCATCAGGCTGACAGAGGTTATGGTTATAACTTAGCTTTGATGGCAACTCTAAGTTCCTTGAAAATGTTTAAATCACTCTTCTAACCTCCCTCAGTGACAAATTTTTTCAAAATATTTAAAACACCTCCTTAATTCATACCACAGCCTTTACTGCTTCAAAACTCTGTTTAGTAATTTGGGTGAGACCTAGTTGTATTTTCCCAAGCTTTGCTATCCTTTGTCTATCAAGAAGGGCATTTTCTTCTAATGCTTTTCCTCTATTCAAAAAATGTAATAGCAGAGTGCCTTTGACCTGTTTTCATAAGGAAACTGCCTCCCTTTGAAACAGTGGCATGCATATTGTGCTTTGAGTGAGTTTCAGAACCTGAAAAGCATGTCATGATATTTCCTGCATATTTATGAACCTACGTGTTCAATTGCACTGTCTCTTTGGGAAAACTGAGCTTAGATTTCCTTTGTCAACTATGATAAGCCTATTTGGAAGACACCCTTCTATGAGTAGAGAGATCGGTACCCTTTAAAACATAATCATCATTAGTTCTTTCGCCTGTGCAATAACTTACCACATCAACCACTCTTCAAATTTTGTTTTGTTGGAGCTGCAGCCTGTCTTTGAAAGGAATCATGTTAGGAGACAAGCTCAACCCCTTGGATTGCAGTGGTACCCCTGCTTTCCTTTTGGTCTCCTTACAGTACTTCTTTGTTTCAACTATCCCTTACTGTCCTTGTTACTCCTCTTTGATCAATCAAACTTGAAAACAGTCAATGCCCTGGCCCTCTGCTTATGAATGAAGGAAGCCTTTCAAAAACCCTCTGCTTATGGATGAAGGAGGTTCTTTGTCATGTCATATCACCAGCCTCTTGACAGTGTTGCTTTTTCTTCTGCTGTCCTTTTAGGCTGTGAATGAGGTCGCAAGAGTTTGATGAATAACTCTTGGCCCTGCAGAAAACATCTCAGGCTCAGGATCACATTGAGAAGCAACTGTCTTCTCATGTGGCACTAAAAATTGTCTTCTGAGATGCTGGCATGTTTCCTATCCTTGAAAGATCCATCAAACACTGTAAAACACCTAAAATCAACTTGAGATTATGGTCTATGTATTTCTGAGACTTAAGGGTGTATTAGTGGCGCGACTTAGGGCTGTGACCAACTTCATTAGCAGAGTAGGAACGTATGTTGTGACTGGTATATAGCAGATGGAGGTTTTCGGCTCCTGGATAGTTTCCCAAGGGAGAAATGCCTTAAAGCACCACTTCCTAACTTAGGGGAGACTGTTTGGATAGATTTGGATTGTCTCTATTAGAGTTGATGGGCAGAATAGTATGGCTGAGGTTAGGTAGGATTTATTAATGGGGTTTCATCTCGTCATGGGCGAACTGAAAGGGTAGGAAGGAAAAACATTTTATGGGGGTTTTCTAGATGAAAAATTGACATATGGAGATCAGCTTCTAGAAAACTCAGCTAGGAATTTAGTCATCAACAACGGGTGCAAAATACTGATGACTAACAGTGGCTCCATTTGGGGAGGGTAGCTCCTTCTCAGGAGGTGTCCAGAATTTCAGATCTTTGGCTTATGAAGACCAGTGCCTTACCCATTGGCGCAAAATTTCACCCTTCTTTGATGCTACTTCTGAAAGGTGACAGCATGATTAGCATCCATGATATTTCTACCTACCCCACTATTTTTCCTAACATTTTTTCTTCTTTTTGGCGCATTTGAACTAGCAACCCTTTGAAAATACATATTTTTTCTTTTTGCAAAAATGAACCTATCTAATTTTATACTTATATCTACCGGGAGTTAAGATTAAACTGATGAACTCCTTCATTACTCTACCTATGCTAGATCAATTGTCAAGATTAAGCTGTTTGACAGGATTTTGTTCTCTAATTCTAAAACATGAAATTTAAAAGATGATCAAATCAGGATTAGACAGTCTGATTTGTCATGTATTTGTCGCATAAAAGACAAGTTGCACACAAATATTATTCTGCATGAAATGGAAACTAGAAAAAACAGGCTAAGATGCATAATTTGTTTTTCATCCCCACTTCCCTCTTTAGTTTTGTTTTGGGCGTGTGGAACCAGTATCTTTTCCTAATCTATTTTATTTTGATAAGTCAATCTTACACAATGTTGACCATGTTTTTCACTCACTAACTTATCAGCAATTAAATTTAAACATGTTCAGCTATGATTAGGCTAGATAGCTGAACAAGACATTTGAGTACTAGTAGCGGCATTTAGACTTGCGCGCTTTCTGAATGACTATTTTTTGGGTATGGGGCTGTACCATTGTTGTTTTAGAAACTGCCCTCTTTTTCTACTTTTTACTGTTTTTGTATTTTCTGCTTTTTCACTTTTTCTTCAAACAAACTACAACTGAAAAGGTGCTCACAAGGCTGAGCTTATTTTCCAATGCTGTCTATCTATCCTACTCTAATCTATACACAATATACATTTGTTTGGTGAACTCTGTTTTCCAATGCAGCGATTCAAGTAGATGATTACATGGGTGATTCTGGTTTAGTTCTTTCATGATGCTAAAGTAATGAAAAGACCACTCCCATTTGGCTTGTTTTCGGACAGTAGTGCTTAAATTTTTTCTCACTCTTGGTAGCAACTTGTTTATGATAGAACCCACTACTCTTTCAGACTTCTCAAGGAAAACAACAAATGGATCTTGGAATAATACCTAATCTAGAGGATTTGAGATATAGGCTTCATTCAAGACTACTCTTTCTTCCACTTGGCTATATCTAGGACTCTCCTGGTAAGGCAACTCTTCCCCTTGCTCATGATCATTTGAAATGTCAGACTCATCATATATTACAGTGTAGTTTTCTTTCCAAGCTGATGTGTTTTGATAGGGCGGGCTGAAAACTGTGTGAAGGTCATCAGGTTGATGAGCAGGGATACACTTTGACAGTAAATTACCTTGAAAGGATAGTGTGACCACTCTCATGTGTTTATCAACCTCTACTTCTTCATCTGCAATTTGTAACTCAATGGAACTTGGTGACTGAAAATCTAGATTTAAGGAAGATTCCCTGTCCAAAGTGATTTCCTCAACCATTTCAGGAAAAGGCTTCTCATTTACAATATGCTCGAGAATTTCATCATCCTCCTCAACCTCATCATCAAAGCTGAAAAACTGCTGATTTCCAATTATGTGAATGTTATCTCTGATGGGCTGAAGTGAAGTAGAGCAAAGAGTCCAAGACTCTTCACTTACTTCTGAACTCTCAAGGCTCTTTTCATCAGTGTCATAGATGACCTATAATGACTGCTCACTTTTCTCAAGTTTATGAAACTGAGCTTTCTCCCGAAAATAAAAAACTGAGTCTTCTGCAAAGTTAGCTTCTGTTTGGAAATCATAATCATCAACATATTGATCAAACATTGGAGAATCATTAACATAAGTAATGTCACTAGCCATGTATATTGGACTATCAGATTTCTTTTCTTCAACTTGATTCACAAATCTATTTTCTGACTTATGATATGCAGGATTAACAGGAAAAAGATCAGAGAAGTTTTGGTTAAATGAAGTTTCAGAGGCTGTCTGCATGTTTATAATTTGATCTATTTCCTGTTCAGTTAAAGGAGAAAGTATTTTCTGTTTTCTTTGGATGGGGCAACAATTTCTTTCCATTTTTTGTGAAAGTTGATCTTGTGGCTGAATGTCCTCTTGTATTTTACAAGGAAGGGCAGATGGATTGTTATTTGTTTCAACCTTTTCAAAGAGCTCTTGTGGCTCCTCTCTTATTTTTTGATGGATTTCATTTGGGATCAACTCTTCTTGGTCATCTTGGTGGTTAGCTTGGGTAAGAAAATTATGGACCTCCTCTAAAAAATCCTCAGCATGCCAATTTCCTAAGTTTTATTCAATGCTTATAAGGTGTTGTATGAGGTTTTCAAAGTGATCACAACAATTTTTAGTCAATGATAGAGATGGACAATGCCCCATATAGTGTTTACAAAATACTTTCTGGAAATCCTTCAAAGAAAACAAGGTGCCAGGTTCTAGGCCTTCATACCATTCTCTTGCCTCTTCTTCTAATGTACCCATGAACATTTTCATGAGGCAGTCCTCATGCCATTCAACCTTTAACTTCCACACACATGTATATGAAAATTGATGAGGTGTAAAAATGGGTCGTCAACATTTTCATTTCGAAAGAGAGGTAGGTTTTTAGTCCAATCTACGTATGTAGGCATTTTGTGTGGGAATCCAGGGATATGTTCTCTGCTCATCGGAGCATATCTCCTTTGTGTCCTCAGGTGGAGGATTTGAACTATGCTGTCCTCCATCAGCATGATTGGGATTGCTTAATGCATTCTTAGGAGACTTTATAAGGACTAGTGGGGAAATAGGCCTATTGGAGGCTAGTGGAGTCGCTAGGTGGAACTTGGTTGTTTTTGAAGAGATGTAGCTATGGTCCACCACCAGTAACTAGGGAAAAGCCAATCTGGGAATATTTTGAAGTTTTTATGAGTTTTATGTGCAGCCTATGGTTTGTCTAAAGTATTCTAAACTTGTTTCGACACTTTGCTAGGGTGGCGATAACAAAAAGAGTTTACTCTAAATGATCTTATGGATTGCTTGCTTGTTTAAGTATCTAAAGGATTAAAGAGTCTATAAGAGTTTGCTAGATTGTCATGTACTCAGTGTCCCACCATCTCCTGCTATGTTAGTGAGAGATGGGATAGGTCGATCGGATAGTAACCTAGAGTTCGGTAAAATAGTAAGGCCTACTGGAGGCTAGTGGAGTCGCCAGGTGGATTTTTAGTTGTTTTGCGGTATATGTGTATGGTCCACCACCAATACTGTCAAAAACCAATCTAAGGGAGTTTTTTTTTGGGGTTTTCTAAGTTTTATGTGCCTGAGGTTTGGAAGAGTTTTCCTATAACTGACTCATCATTTTGATAAGATGGTGAAGGAGCTATTTTATACTCTTTGGACAACACTTAAGTTTTCTATGTTTGAATGAGACTTCGAGAGTTACTAAGGAGTACTTAGATTGTCACTAACTTGGAAGGTCCCATCGTGATCGCCATTATGTTAGTGAGCAGTGGGATAAATCAATCAGATAGTATTCTTAAGGCTGTTAGAATGTTTAGGGAAACTAAGCTTGTTTAATACTCAGAGTCCCACCGTGATTGCCATTATGTTAGTGTGGCGATGAGGTGGCTTAATCGGATAGTAGCCTAGAGTTTAGTAAAGTAGTAAGGCCTACTGGAGGCTAGTGGAGTCGCCAGGTGGATTTTTAGTTGTTTTGAGGTATATGTGTATGGTCCACCACCAATACTGTCAAAAACCAATCTAAGGGAGTTTTTGTGGTTTTTTCTGAGTTTTATGTGCAGCCTAGTATGTAAGAGTGTTATAAACCTGATTCATCACTTTTCTAAGATGGTGAAACAGAGAGTTTACTCTAAATGATTCTAAAGGCTGATGGTATGAGTTTAGTGTTGAAGGACTAAAGAGTCTATAAGAGTTTGCTAGACTGTCATGTACTCAGTAAGTCCCACCGTGATCGCCATTATGTTAGGGTCTCGTGATTTGGCTAATTGGCAAGCCAAATGACAGTGTAACATCAAACCAAGCTTTGGAGCCCAAGGACCTAGCCTTCCTGGACTCTGTGTGTTTGCTTATTTTGTTCCAATTTTAGGCTAGTTATGAAGTAAGTTTTTTGGTTTTGGTTTTTTAAGTTGTGAGGGATGAAACTGATCAAAGATATAAGACAGGTAAAAATATGTTATATCAACCGGGCTATGGGGTCGAAAAGGTCAAGAAAGCTATAAGACGATGATACAAGGTTGTTGAAGGGTCGATTTGATTCAAGGTAGAAAGGATCTTTGGGCAAAATGGAGTAAATGGACATCAAGTTTGTGAACAACAAAGAGTTTCAAGCATAACTAGTTAAATATATAACATAAACATGGTAGGGAAAACCATTAATCATGCAAAATGTAACTATAAGCTAATCAATACATAGAAATAAACATTCAAGCCATGCATTGAAGTATAAGACCCTCTAACTTTGGGAAATGGCTATCAGACTTTGGGGAAAACACCTAAAAAAGACAAACAACTTAACTTACTATGCTGGAACGCCTAAACACAGCACTTCAAGTTATTGGGCACTTTGAACAACAAGATTTGCATAGTTTTAGGCAAAGGGCTAGATCGAAACTAGGCCTCCTTGGTTCAAACAAAATGATAATCTAATCAGTAAAAGAGAAATTTCATGGATGGAACTATAGCTAGCCATAGGTAAGCAGGGAATACCGTAAGTCATACTTAGCATGTATAGAACTATGAATGAAACAAGTAACAGTATCTTAAGTATTAAAGAGCAGTCAAGAATTCTTTAATGCTACTTAGGAAGAAGAAAACAAAGAAGCTATGAAGAAACAGGAAATTTGAGGTGCCTCCATGGGCATATCTCAAATTTGTTCTCTACTGATCTATAGCAAGCAAGAAGGATGTATTCATGAATGAAAACTAGAAGACAACAACAAAGCAGGAGACACTATACCATTCTACCAAGTCATGGAATCCAACAACAATCCTTCTTCATTCATCCAAGAGCATCCAAGAGGCAATCGAAAATCATAAGACAAGTATTTCTTCCAAAGCTTATATGACCATATATTTCTTCTCTTCTCAAGTTCAGCCTTGTTTTACAATGAAAGCCTTTGGAATATATAGGCTCAAGTGAGGAAAACCTCATGGTTCAACTTGCTCTCCCATTGGCCTAATCAAAATATCTAAACTTGTCCTTGAGGCTTTGTAAAGCCCAAGGCAAAAAATATCTCATAAAATATCTAGAAAATGCTAAAAAAGGAAAAATAATTGACTTTGCATCATTTTCCATGTGCAAATATAGCTAAACGCGCATTTGGAAAAAGCAATTTTTTGAGGTTCAAAAATTACAAAAATATTCAAAATTTACATCAGCAAAAGGTCCCCTGACTTGCCGGCAACATTTGGCAGCCTTCCTGATGTTGAAACGAGACTCGTGATAGCTCGTTGGAAAGCTCTGATTGTCTACTTTTTGGAACAACTGAAATTTTCTCAATCTGATGCCTGGAAGTGCTCCAAAAATAGGACTGTGTGTAAAAAACTAGAAAATAAACCTTGTTGATAGACGGGGCAAAATGTTGAAAAAGTGAGTGTTTTTCGCCATTTTGGGGAAGAAAATGATCTTCAAATGTTCTAAAAATCGCTGAGTATGTGCCCTTGAAATTATTTCATCCAATGATACCATTCTCTTTCCATGAAGATCTCCCAAACTGAAATGGCGAAGACTCTGAGTTTTGGCCAAAAACCCAAAAATGTCAAAAAAAAAAGATTGTGTCAAAATTTGCTCAATTTTGGTGAGCGAGTCCCTCAAGGATTTTTAGAAACATGTCTAGAAGCTCGGGAAAAAATTCCAAGCCTAGTGGTGTCTTTCTCCTTTTTTCTCACCGGGCGCTTTCTTTGGGCAGTTTTGAGCCTTCCTCGGTCTTCTTCTTTGTTTGCTTGGCATTCTAGCTTTGGTGAAGAAGTCATGGCCCCTTGCCTAGGAGAGGTAGCTAAAACATTCTTTGGAGAATGCACTTCATGATCCATGTTTTTTATTTGTTCACCCTTATTAGTGCTTGCTTGAGGGTTGCCTTGTTTATCTTTGTCACTTTGCCCCTTCTCTTCTTGAAGCTGTTGTCCTCGAGGAGGTTTCTGTAGTTGATGTGTAACATGCTATGGCTGCCCCTGTTGCTTTGTTTCACCCTCATCATAAGTTTGATGTTCTTCATGTTGCTACCCTGTCTCAAAAGGCTGCTCCTTTCTCTTTGTATGCCACTTCACCAGTATATTTAACAACATAAAGACAGTCAATCAAAGTGTATCTACACAGTCAAAGGTTACTGTGTTTATAGGATAAGGTGACAGAGATTGTAATGTTTTTGATGTGGCAATAATACTTCCTGTAGCAGTTAGATACCAATAAACTCTTCGTTAAACAAAAACACTGGCCTCCTCATACTTCAATGTTCATCATACCCAGTTTTTCCCTACACACCTGTAGAATGTTTTAATCATTTTACTCATTTGAGGTTTACTTTGTAGAGTAGAGAAGAAAACACCAGTTTTTTGCCCTCTTCACCATACAGTGGATATCCCTGAAAAGACAAGGATCCTTACCCCATGATCACTGTTATTAGAAAACAGACCTTCTGTCCCATTTGCTCAAATATTATGTTTTCTGCCTTTAAACAGTGCTCCTATCTTTCATCATAGTTTTGAGGGCAGTTACAATAGCTTTTCACATCAATGCAAATTCAACACTCTTATTGTTTTACTTCTAGCAAGGATGAAACACAATCAATTCTTGATTTTTTAGATAAAACTATCCACCTTCCCAAAATTCCTTTCTTTAATGCATCAGGCTGACAGAGGTTATGGTTATAACTTAGCTTTGATGGCAACTCTAAGTTCCTTGAAAATGTTTGAATCACTCTTCTAACCTCCCTCAGTGACAAATTTTTTCAAAATATTTAAAACACCTCCTTAATTCATACCACAGCCTTTACTGCTTCAAAACTCTGTTTAGTAATTTGAATTTAAGGGGGTCAAAGAAAAAATACCTCAAAATACGTTTGCAACCTTTGCTTGAGAGTTAGAATTGCTTTGAAAGCATGTTGGAGATGTTTTGGAGGTTGTTTATAGGCGCAGCATGTCTGAAAGAGAGAGTGTCGGGAAAATTGGGTTGTCGGGTCAACTGTCGGGCCGACAGGACCAACACGCATAGGCGCGCCGCGCGACTTTGTCGCCCTGTGCAAAATTTCCGCCCAAGCGCTTCGCGCGCTTTTCCAGGTGCGCCGCGCAGGTCAAAAGGCTCCAACCTCGTGCAAATTAGCTTGAAAACACCTTGCTTTGGTCAATGAACAACAAAGGGAGTATTGCTTGTGTTTGAAATGCGACATAACTCTTGGCAACGGTCTTTAAATCTTTTGAAAATGAACAATTTTAATGCCTCCTTATGATTACCTTTGTGAGAGTTTGTTGAAAGTTTCTCCTTCGAAACAAATGTCTTTGTTCGTTTTGAAAAACAAAGTGCTTTCAAATGTGCTATAAGGGGCTCTTACCTTTAAATATTGTTGGCAGAAAAGTTGCATGTATTCTGGCTAGTTTTGGTGAGTATGACTCTTTCTTCTTGTAACAAAAAACCTCTAGGATCAGAATCCTTTCACTGTGTTTTAACATTAGGGAAGTAACCTCTGCTACTGCTGAATTTTTGGTGACATTTTCAGCATGGAAGATCCACTTAGTAATAAATCAATGATTTATGGAGCATCTTTTGATATTTGCAAGGAGATGACCTATCACTTCAAAACTTGATTTGGTATTTTCTACTCCATATAATTGTATCTGTTGTTTAGAGGGAAACTGGCTCAAATCCACCTTGTGACTGTAGATGCATTCTCCAAATGATGTTTCTTTCTGACTGTGGGTGAGACCTAGTTGTATTTTCCCAAGCTTTACTGTCCTTTGTCTATCAAGAAGGGAATTTTCTTCTAAAACTTTTCCTCTATTCAAAAAATGTAATAGCAGAGTGCCTTTGACCTGTTTTCATAAGGAAACTGCCTCCCTTTGAAACACTGGCATGCATATTGTGCTTTGAGTGAGTTTCAGAACCTGAAAAGCATGTCATGATCTTTCATGCATATTTATGAACCTACGTGTTCAATTGCACTGTCTCTTTGGGAAAACTGAGCTCAGATTTCCTTTGTCAACTATGATAAGCCTATTTGAAAGACACCCTTCTATGAGTAGAGAGATCAGTACCCTTTAAAACATAATCATCATTATTTCTTTCGCCTGTGCAATAACTTACCACATCAACCACTCTTCAAATTTTGTTTTGTTGGAGCTGCAGCCTGTCTTTGAAAGAATCCTGTTAGGAGACAAGCTCGACCCCTTGGATTGCAGTGGTACCCCTGCTTTCCTTTTGGTCTCCTTACAGTACTTCTCTATTTCAACTATCCCTTACTGTCCTTGTTACTCCTCTTTGATCAATCAAACTTGAAAATAGTCAATGCCCTGGCCCTCTGCTTATGAATGAAGGAGGCCTTTCAGAAACCCTCTGCTTATGGATGAAGGAGGTTCTTTGTCATGTCATATCACCAGCGTCTTGACAGTGTTGCTTTTTCTTTTGCTATCCTTTCAGGCTGTGAATGAGGTCGCAAGAGTTTGATGAATAAATCTTGGCCCTGCAGAAAACATCTCAGGCTCAGGATCACATTGAGAAGCAGTTGTCTTCTCATGTGGTGCTAAAAATTGTCTTCTGAGATGCTGGCATGTTTCCTATCCTTGAAAGATCCATCAAACACTGTAAAACACCTAAAATCAGCTTGAGATTATGGTCTATGTATTGTTGAGACTTAAGGGTTTATTAGTGGCATGACTTAGGGCTGTGACCAACTTCATTAGCAGAGTAGGAAGGTCTGTTGTGACTGGTATATAGCAGATGGAGGTTTTTGGCTCCTGGATAGTTTGCTAAGGGAGAAATGCCTTAAAGCGCCACTTCCTAACTTAGGGGAGACTGTTTGGATAGATTTGGATTGTCTCTATTAGAGCTGATGGGCAGACTAGTATGGTTGAGGTTAGGTAGGATTTATTAATGGGGTTTCATCTCGTCATGGGAAAACTGAAAGGGTAAGAAGGAAAAAAAGTTTATGGTGGTTTTCTAGATGAAAAATTGACATATGGAGATCAGCTTCTAGAAAACTCAGCTAGGAATTTAGTCATAAAAAACGGGTGCAAAATACTGATGACTAACACTACTTCAGACAAGATAGTAGATATTATTGTTTAAAGGAAGCTTGTTGGATCACTCATGTATTTGGTGAACACATGACTAGACATATGTTATGCGGTTAACCAGCTTAGTCAAGATATGGTTAAGCCTACCAAGATCTTTTGTAAGGGAGGCAAGCATGTGTTGAGATATCTTAGAGGCAATACTGAGTATGGGCTATGTTACAGATAGACAAAGGGATTCAAGCTTCAAGGCTTCACCTATGCATATTGGGAATGGATTCCATCTGATAGGAAGAGCACATCATGAGGTATCTTCAACATAGGATCAACAGTAGTTTCCTAGTACAAAAAGAAATAGATATCAGTTGCACTCAGTTTAGCAGAGGCAGAGTACATGGTTACCAGTCAGACAGCATGTGAGTCCATGCAATTTTTCATGACAGGTCCAAGCATATTGATATTTGGTATCACCATATTAGAGATTGTGTGTAGAGGTGGATTATGTCATTAGAGTACATTCCCATAGAGGAGAAAGATGAAGACATCTCGAAAAAAGGCATTGTCAAGAATAAAATTTGAGTTCCACAGAGATAGGATCGAGTTAGAAGACAATCCCTTTCTTGTTGAGAGGGAGCATTGAAATGGCAACAAGAATGGTACCCCAAGGGGGCTTCTAATTTAATTTTACCTTAATTAAATTCGAAGCAAATTGTAATTCAACATCACATGACATCTTATAAGTTTTAACTGAGTCCGTAATACTTAGCTCAGTCAATTCGAGTTGAGGGTCAAACTAGAGGCATGTAGAGGTCACTCTATCTTTTAAGGAGTAAAGTCGCAGTTTATTTTGAGTTGTAATTAGCTAACTCAATTATTTGAGTTAAAATAAATTTAACTAGTTCTAACTGAGAGATGGGCTAGTGATAGATCCAGTGAATTAAATATTATTTAATTCACATGTAGCGATCAATAAGATAACATATAATTCAGTATAAATAGTTTTTGCATGCTAGTTCTAAGGAAGGCCTAGTTGAGATTAGGGTTAAATAAAAGATAACTATCAGTTTTATAATTATAAAATTGTACAGGTCATGCATGAAGTCATCAAGATTCCGTGGATGTATTGTGCAATATATTGATGGGAATTTCTAATTATAATCTGGATCAGGGGCAAAAATTAGCTCAAAAATGAAAGTGCTCAGAATTTCACCAAATTATAATGAAAGCGATCGGCCCGTCGCAAGTAATCCAACGCAACTTGTTTTGTTGAAAACCAAGTTTAGATGAAGGGGTTATGGTCTGTTGATCGCTGTTTAGAACATGCAAATTTAAAAAAAAAAAAAATTGCAGAACAGATACAGCTGATAACATGGCAGTCCAATCAGCATGCAAAGCATCTTCTTCATTTTTTGGTCCAATGGGAATGTGAAAAGTGTCACAATTGGATTCACCTATTTAGTTGGTGAAGGTAAAATTTGTCCAATGACCTCCTAAGGTTGAATCTGGGTTTATGGATTTATGTGTTGGAAATCATTATTTTGTTACTTTTAAGTTTATATATATAGTATGGTAAATTTGTCCAATGACCTCCTCAGGTTGAATTTGGGTTTATGGATTTATGTGTTGGAAATCATTATTTTGTTATTTTTAAGTTTATATATATAGTATGGTTTTATATCATATGTTATGTTATAATAATATATTAATATTTGATATCAATTAAATAAATCTTTATTAACATTATTAAATTTCCACATATATATTCTTATTAACCATTACAAAGTTAGTGGATTAATTTTTAATGGTGGAGGATTAACATTAAAGTTCATGGGAATATATATAAATGTTGGAATGTGTATATGTTATGGCATATCATAAACCATAATCAAAATAATTTGGCAAAGTCTGCGTGGTTCCGTGGCACATATATTCAGACGAAGGTTCATATTATATGGTTTTAAAATCACATTAAAACCCATTGCAAAATATGGTGAGGGGGTTGAGGTCGGGTTTGAAAAAGTGACCTCCACCTAAGAAATTGCATGCCTCCACCGTTGGGCTATAGGCCTAGTTCATTGACAACCATTGTGCTGAGCTAGTATTTGAGGCGTATTGTAGGTTTCGATGGCAGAAGGAGGGGGTCAACCCTCCTCCATGTGACCCAAACAATGTGACCACATTCCAGGACCATCACTAAGTGGATTTTAAGTGCGTTTTTATCCACCTAATGATGGTATTAACACTAATTAATTTCCTCCTTAATTAGTGGCACTTTTAGTGGAGTTTCTATTTTCAGAGATTCCACCAAATTTTTCGGAGTTAACTCCAGTTTTCCAGATTTGGAGGAGAAATTAGGGGAAAGTTTATTTTTTCCATAACTGAGTCAATTTTCAACCAAATTGAGCTAAAAAAGAGTCATTCTTAGCACATTGGCATGATATGAATCCATTGGAATATCTTTCAGAGTAATAGGAGCTCATATACAAGCTTTTTTGGTCACTTGAATCATTTTGAAGCCAAGGGCCGCCACGAGGGAAGGCCATGCCCAGATCAGCTGAAGGCCAATTTCAGTGAATGAATAGTCAATTTTTGATGCATTTGATGTTCTGAACACAATGGTATAGTTTATAGAGGCGTTGGAGCATATTTGAAGGTTATTTTTTCACTTTGGATATTAAACAAGCCCATGGCCACCAAGATTGGAGGTCAAGCCTAAAGGAGCTGGTAACCAAATTCAGTGATTGAATAGTCACTTTTGGGGTATTTGAGTCTTCAGAAGCCAACGGAATAGTAATAAAAAACCATTGAAGAAATATTGTTTCTTGTAATCAGACGTTTTACTCTTAATCCAAAGAGGGCCTAGCTAGTTAAAGCAGGTCCATGGAGATGTAGCCCAGGAGGGGTGAACTCCATCAGCATCCATTATGTTATGTGATTACTATTAGTTATGTTTTTTCATTTCATTTTTTGTATATGAGTTTTTAATTTTTAATTAACTCATAATTTGATCATCAAGGACACATGAAACTTGACAATAAACCCTTCACAAATGGTTATAATGAGATAGTCCTTAAACACATTTTTAATACTAATGAGGGAGCTTCCATAGAAATAACAAGCTTTCCCATATTCAGATCAATTTACTAATTAATAGGGGCTTAATTAGCCCAAGAATGTGTGAGAAAGGTTGGTCAATCAGGTGTAGGTTTTTGGTTAAGTATTGGACCAAACTTTCCAAGATCAGTGCTAGACAGTTAGCAGAGTGCATAGGTTTCTTGAGAAGGGAAATAGCATTGTATTATTTTATGTTCTTGAATTTATGCAATATACATATAGTGGGGTTTTTAGCTGAGGCTTTCCCCAGATACATCTTGTGTTGTGTGATTGATAAGTCTTCCTCTTACTTGTCTATCTAATAGTGCGATTGAAATTGGTTTATGCAATTTGTAGAATTGATTCAGTTTTTTTTTAGTACATTACAAGATCAATTAAATATATTTAACTATTTTTACAATAATATTAGACTATTCAGAGAAGATGGGGGTTCTAACATGGAGTTCTGATCAGAGGGGAAATTAAGATATTAGAAAGAAATAGAGAATGTGTCGAAGAAAGCATATGAAAAAGATCAACCCAGTTCATGTGTCATGAGCCATTTACAATCCCTGCTCAAAATGGATGTGAAGGTTGACATCAAGGAAAATTATTATGATCTTGATTCTCTAAATCTAAATCACTAGTTGTAGTAATTAGAATTTTGTTTTTGTTTTCATCTTATAGAGGAAGAATAAAAGATTTTGTTTACACAGATGAAATTAAAAGGCCATTCACTAATGTGGTGGGAAAACCCTCATAAAGTCACAAATTTACCCCATTGGGTATGTAGAGGAATAGTGCATCCAACGCCACTATTTTAGGAAGAAGAGGGGGCAAATTGTAAAGGAATACACCATAGAATTTAGAAAGAGGGCCATAATGTTGGGTATCTCCTGAAAGAACCTAGATGTACTCCTTGGGTATCTAAGGGGTCTACACAACCATCATCATGAGTAAGTGATGTTGTTCAAGTCTGAGGCTTGTGTACAAACATGATTACTTGAGAATGTAGGCCTAAAGAAAGGGAGATCAAGTGGATTGAAGTAGAAATAACACTAGGACACTAATAAGGAGGGAAAGAAGAAGTGGAAAGGGGAAGAAGATAGGAAGACATTAGCCACAACACACTAGCGAAAAGACCCCAACAACCACTAGAACCATTATAACATTGATGTTCATACAAAGGAGAAGTGTTGGAAGTTGCATACAAAGCTTAACCCAAGGAAAAAAAAGAGATATAATAAGAAGAAGAATCTCATGGCCACTTTTTTCAGTAACTAGGTTGAAAGTATCTTCGATGTGAATGAGAAGATCATTTTTACATCAATGTACAAGGAAGTGAAAATGATTAGCCTTCAACAATGGGAAGAGAATGAAAATACCAAACTCTTCCTTATAAAGATACAGGTTAAAAATACCAAGATTGATGCTCTGTTTGACTTAGGATCACAGGTGAATCTCAGTGTATTAGAGTTGGTAAACAAATTTGGATTGTAATTTCATGATCATATAAGCCCATATCCATGGGGTTGAGTAAATAAGGATACGTAAATAAATATTACCAGTGCAAAACTAGATTTACTATCAGTGCTAATTTTATTGATGAAGTAAAACTAGATAGAATCCCCCTTGACGTATGTGGAGTGGTGTTTTGAAGTCCTTACATGTATGTATGGGTTGAAATCTTCATTTAGAGAGAAAACTAGTTTTGGATTGTCAAGGATGTAAAATCATTCACCATCAATGCACACAAAGGCAAGTCGAGAATTTCATTGGTAAGTTCCAAACACGATAAGAAATTGATTAATTCTAGAAATAAGTATGTTGTACAATTTTTAAGAGAAAATTAGTTTGTAGAAGAGTCAATGAGAGAAAAGGCATACTTGGAGGGGTGTATTAAGAAACATAAACAACAACTTGAGGAGTTTCAACATGAATGCAAGGATATGTTCCAGGAGCCTAAAGCGATACCACCTAAGAAGGAAGTGGATTATGAAATCGAGTTATTGTCGAACACCCCATTTCAAAACATTGGTATGTACCGGTAGTATGTTATAGAAGCAAATGAAGTGAATAAATAGTTGCAGTAGTTACTATAATAGGGAATTATCATACCAAGTACATCACCATGTGGGTCACCCATCATCATTGTGTCAAAGAAGGATGAGACTTGGTGAATGTGTATAGACTATAGGTTTCTTTATAACACAAATAATTTAAAATAAAATAAAATAAAATAAAAATTCTTAATTTTTTTCTTTTAATGTATCCGTATCAAATCTCATTTCAAAATATTTATTATAATACCAATGCCATCCTTGAATATTATATTCCTTGAGTATTGTAATAAATATTTCAAAATCCTTGAGTATTATATTCCTATCATTTCAAATTATATTCAAGTGAGCCTGTTCTTTTTGTCTTCTCCATTTTGCAAGAGAGCCTGTTTTTTTCCTTATCAGTACTGCAAGCAAGCATGTTTCTACTGGTGATTGATGACGAAAAAGGGCCTCATCATCATGGCTGCAGGTTTTCCATTTGAATTCTGGTGGGGGCCCTCTTTGCTACGCATGGTCTGCTATTTCAATGCCTTGTACTATGATGATTATCACTCTTTGAGTTTGGTGACTAAATGACTCAGTTTATGCTTCTTTTTTTCATGTATTTCTTTAATTTTGTCTGCATATTGGGTTAGTCTTTTAAATTTTGATGTGAATATGTAATGGCATTTTGAAAATCATGATGGGAGTTTGCTGATATGTATAATTCATGTCCTATCACTGCTCCCAATTATGATATTTATTGGGGTGTGCTATCACAACACTTTTATCTCTAGTATGATGTACTGTTTAGATATTTTTATATAAAACAATGCTTTTTTCTTTCTGGAAAAAAAAAGAAGAATGCCAAGGTTGCTAAAATAAATGGCATACCGATGTAATCATTTCTTCATTTTCACTATTGGTTAATTTTGGGTAACATGACTTATTACAATGAATACCTTTTTTATCATTAGGCAATGTAATATCTTTGTATTAAAAAATATCTTAGCTTTTGGGGCAACATCCTTTAAAACTACACAACATCCCATATAAATCTTTGCTACCAAATTATAAGGATAAAAGAGATTAGTTATCAACTATAATAGCGTAGCCTAATAGATATGGAAACCCTCTTTTCACATATATTTTTAAACAAAATTAATCACCATTATAGTAGATTTTCTTATTAATTAGGAAACCCGATGGATAAGAATTGAGTGAGAGTATGTAGGCATTCTTTTGTCATAGACAATATAAATATATATTAGTTTTTACATACACAAGTAATATAAAAATTTATTTTAAATTATTTATATTGGTAATATAAGATTGAGTTATTGAGAAAATTAATGAATTTTGTTGTTGATGATTGGTTATATGACAAATTTTTAAATGTACTTGCAATAAGAGGTTGCGGAACAAAATGAAGGATCTATTACACTTGTTACTGTTGGGTATGTGTTATATTCTTTCCACGACTAGTCATGCGCAGGGGGGTCATAGGGGGGCGGCATCCCCCCCTGTCGGGGTCCGGGGTAGCGCCCTGGGAAAAAAATTTTGGTCCTTATTTTCCAGTGGCGGACCCGCCCATGGTTTTGTGCATGGGTTTGCACATGGTTTTGGGGCATGATGGTTTTTGGCCCCTAGTGTTTTGTAGATCTAGTCAAGGGAACTACGGTTATGTTCTAATCCAGGGTTAATAGATTGGGGTTTATGTATGCTTCGGCATGTATATATATGTGTTGTAACACTAAAAGAAAAATAATGAAAAAACAAGTTGGTCGTCCTGATTTGGGATCCAGGGGAAAATCTCTGTGTATATCTGTTTTATGTTTTATGCTTTTGCTATTGTTTATTTTATGTTTTAAGATTCGTTTGCAGATAATTTCTGTACAGGGTTAAAATCTACAGTTACATAGCTATTACACTTGTTACATAGACTGCACCTATTCTATATAATGTATAGACATTGAATTCAAGGGCTACAGGAGCAAATGTAGTGTGGATTACACAAATTGTCTTACAATGTGTTTCTTGGTTTTTATGATACTATTAGGCCCACCTATCACTATAGGTTTTTAATGTGGATTTCCTTGTGGTTTTGTGTCTATAATGAGAGTCGATATAGTGAGGCCTTGCCTCCATTGTCTATGTTTCTAAACCATCTTGTGTTTTACATGGTCGTGAATAGTGAAAATATTGTTTTCGTTGTTTGTTGATTGTGGATTTTTCATACCAAGGTCTTTGCAGTTGTGAATGTTGTTGGCCTTGTCCTTTTAGTTTATAACTTAGTATGGAGTTCTGATACTAGGGTCTTCATGGTTGTTAGATTAGTCGCAAGAGATGATTTGTCAAACTCTTACTTCTGTTTCATCAATGTAACTACTACACTTGTGGTCTAAATGCGATGTTTTCACAATATGTTAAAACTAACATTTTATACAAACTTTAATTTCTTTTAAAAGATAGGAATTTTGTTGACATATTAACCTTTCTAATGCCAAGATGTTAATATATGGTCATATGCATGTTGACATACTAATGGGTTTCCATTTTTCCATATCCTAGGAATTCTTATATGATGATGTTAAGTGTGTTGGAAGTTGTTATTGATGTCAAGTTCAAGAGGAATTTGTTAGTTTGATAACCCTCCCAGAGAGCTTTTTGGTGGCATATGGAACTTATTCTAACTCCCTAGGAATGAAAAGAAATGTAAGTTTTAAGTGATGCACTCCATGAAAGGTTCCAAATGAGACAAGATTTTTTCACCAATCCATATGGGGGTCGAGCTAGGCAAATGTCAATCAAGATAGACATAATCATTTAGGCATATGGACCTATACGGGATCCACCAAGGCATTCGAAGCATCGGGAGAGCAACAAGGAAACGCTTGCGAAAATATTTAGATCCCAATTTTCCTAACTATAATATGTAAAGTGAACCCCAATATGACATGACAACACACGTGGAGCTAAGTGGTAGTGACACAGTGGCTGATGTCACTTAGATTGATGACATGGCACCCTAAGGTGAGGACACATGGCAGGTGGATTCCTCTCTTTTAGGTGGTAAAACTGATACATTATAGTACATGTGGCATATGGATGGCTCTAGGTGGTAGTAACATGACACAAATGTGACATGACACTTTATTATCATAAAATGTGGTAGGTGGATTCAACATTTTTGGGTGGCCAAGTGACCCTTTCTCAAGTAACACATGGTGGAGACATGGCATGATAGGTGGAAAAGAGAATACAAGGAAGATGATGTGGCATATCTTGGGATTTTCACTAGTAGGTTATTTTTCAAGGCTTAATAGCATTAAATAAATTGGCATTTTTAAGTGATTTGGAGTCTTGAGACAAAATTCCATATGGGTATCTAGTTGCAAGGCATATAATGTGAAGGGAAGTAAGGATTTTATCCCATATCCCCAAATCGAGGACATAAAGCAAGGTTAAAGTGTTATCCAACTATCTAATGGAAATGCTTATAGTGTGAAGGGAAGATTGAATCTTGGATCCTCACATCTAGGATTTAGTACGAGGTAAATGTGTTATCTGACCAACCAAGCATATGGTGGTGTAGTCTAGTGTGAAGGGGAGTGAGTATTGGGTGTCGAATTTCATAGGAAAAATTTGTATAACAAGAGTTTATGAGATTACATAGGACATTAGGCTAAGCATCCTTTGTGCGTAAGCTATGAATCTTGTCCCATGGTTATATGGCTCATGGTGGCTAAATATCAAGGGCCACGATTGAGAAATTTTGTGTTTCAGGTGTGAAAAATAGTTAAACACAAATTTGTTTAAAAGGGATAAGTTTTGAAGTATGTGGATATAAAATAGAAATAAAATGACATGAATCTAAAGTGTCTCATGTTATCATTATTGTGAAGGTGAAAAAACTACATTCGACAAGTAGTATCATGGAAATTTATTTAGAGGAAATGGAAACACATAAAGTTTATATAATTTGAGTTCCTGATTAGGAAAAAATTTATTAGAGAGAGAGTTTGCATGAGATTACTTGGAGTAGTTTGAAAATACTAAATGTCATGAATATGAAGTAGATGAGAGACAAAGTTTGCAAAGGAGAGATATGCATATTTATGTTGAACGTGGACATTTCTTGGAATATGAAGTTGATGTGTACAAGAAAATTGCTAAGAATCAAAGAAATATAGGGTGTTGCAAGGTATATATCAAAGAAGCTAGGATGAACTAATATTAAAGTTGACAATTAGGGAAGTGGAGTCTCCTTCAAGAAGGTTCTTCTAATGATAAAGGGATTGGTGCATAAAATAGTTTGTGCCTACAAATAATGGGGGATGTGATCTATTTTGGATCATTATAGTTTTTATGATTCATCTTGATGCTTTCAAAGTCACACAAAAAGTGGAGGAATAAGCTCACAAGACCATTTTCACTCACAATCCCAGTTTGGAAAATTTTAGGTGAAAAACTATAGGAGCCATGTCTATACCATAAATGAACACTCTTCATGGTCCCAGCCTTACTATGTACCTATATTACATAATCTACATGTTGATACCTTTACAATGGCATACGAATCACGCCAAGCAGAGCTCATATGAGAAGGTTATGCCTCTCAGAAGTCGGCCTATCGAAATTAACCACCATAATTTGATAGGATGCCACGTTAGCCACCATTACTCATGGAAAATAATTTATCCACATGGCCATGATGAAGACGTCTCTAGAAGAGTACATATTGTAACTCTTGTTAAGAGTTAAAGGAGTCAAACCTAACCACTAGTAGGCTATTGGGTTGGGTTATAATCAAGCCAGTAGGAGGAAAAGGGGTTCCCTTCTTTCTGAATATATTTTTTTCCATAGATGAATAGAGTATCTAAGAGGGATAGGGAGAGAGAACATAGAGAGGATTTTTACATTGTATTAGCCCACGGGACATAGGCCTTACTTCTTTATACTTGCAACCATTTTCTATTGAAAGAAAGAGTGTAATGTGGCCTCACCTTCTAGTTGGAATTTCTACATAAACGCTTTCGCTCATTATATCTTGTGAAAATAATATTTTTTGAGCTTATATTTCACTATTATATATTTTCTACATAATTATAATTTACATGCATACACAATAAACAATAATCTACATATCCAAAAATCTAAAGAGAAATAAACCCTCGTAGTGTATACTTAATATTTTTAAGTATATAATTTTATCATATTTGTTGCGATGAACTATGCAATGGGATTTTCATGGTAGTTTATAGAATATATTAGTACTAGAGAAGGTTTCTTTGGTATATTATGGACATTTTTAGAGTACCTAGATCCACTAACTAAAATTCATAAAATCATAGTCATGGATATCAAATCTGTGAATGACCCTCATGATCCTACAAAGGAGAGGTTTCTACAGCTAGAATAAATATAAACCATAACATGAATCTCCTCATGGAAACCTTGACTAATAAATGTTGAAATGGCAACAAGAATGGCCCCCTAAGAGGGATTCGAATTTAATTTTCCCTTAATTAAATTAGAAGTAAATTATAATTCTGCATCACATTACAACTTGTAAGTGTTAACTAAGTCATGAAGACTTAGTAAGCTCAGTCAATTATAGTTTAGGGTTAAATTGGAGGCACATAGAGGTCACTCTAATTTTTAGTGGCTCTAGTTGCAGTTTAATTTGAGTTGTAATTAGCTAACTCAATTATTTGAGTTAAAATCAGTTTAACTAGTTATAAGTGAGAGATGAGCTAGTGATAGGTCCAATGAGTTAAATATGATTTAATTCACATGCAGTGATCAATCATATAACTAATAATTCACTGTAGATATTTGTTTCATTTCTGTTCTAAGGAAGGCCTAGTTGAGATTAGCGTTAAAGGGAAGATAACTGTCAGTTGTATAATTAGAAAATTGTACAGGTCATGCATGAGTTCATTAGGATGCCTTGGATGTATTGAAAAATATATTGATGGTAATTTCCTAATTAATAGTGGATCAACTATCCCAAGAATGTGTGAGAAAGGTTGTTCAGTCAGGTGCAGGGAATTGGTGTAGGATCAGTATCAGACAGTCAAGAGAGTGTAGAGGTTTCTCAGGAATGGAAATAGCATTGTATGATTTCATGTTCTTAAATTTATGCAAATAGAGATAGAGGGGTTTTTAGCTGAGGCTTTCCCCATATAAATATTGTGTTGTGCGATTGATAAGTCTTTCTCTTACTTATTTATGTGATTGTGTGATCTAAATTGGTTTTCGCAATTTGTAGAATTGGTTCAATATTTTTTTTTAGTACATTAAAACATAAGTTGAATCTATTTAGATATTTCTACATGGCATTAGATTAGGAATCACTATAGAAGAGAATAAACAGATTTTGTTTTGAACAGACGAATTGAATTTACAGATTTATTCTTCAGGACCAATAGCAGATGAAGATGTATTTCACTGGCTTGAGAATCGAATATGCCCTTGAGGGTAATTCAAATTACATAGAATGTAAGGACATGATGGAGGCAGTGCTAGTGGAAAATAGGTAGAAGGAATTTGTACACAGTGATATTCCCCAACCCACAACAACAGATGCTCAACTTCTTGATGCATGGAAGAAGAATGTAGCAAAGGAAAGAAGGATTTTGTTAGAAGGATTTCGAGCTCATATTTTCTCAAACCTCCATGGAAATAAAAATATATATGATATGTGGAAGGCCTTAAAATATATGTTTTAGAATAGCAATGACCATAGGAAGTTTGTGCTAAAGGACAAGCTCAAAAAGATCAAGACAGAGAAGGGCGAAACGATTCCAAAATACTTGACGAAGTTCACTCAATGTTGAGATGAGATTGGAAATGTTGGGGTCATAGTTTCCCAGGATGATTTGGTGAGCCTAGAATTTATACGCCTTCCCAAGAGTTGGCATAGAAACCAAGACTCAGTGAATGGGAGGGAGAATCTACTAAAGTGAGAGTGATTGTGGTCTGACTTGGTACAAGAAGAGATTTGGCGAAACAACAAAGGTGGATCCTCATCAAATAATGATGATGAGGAGAAATATTCCTTAGATGGAAAGGAGAAGAAATGGAAAGGGAAGGCATCCCATTCCAAATTGGATTCCAGTTAGGAAGTCAAGAAGTGAGACTTTTCAAAGGGAAAATGTTTCCAATGTCATGAGCTTAGACACTATGCTATAAAGTGTCTGCACAAGAAGACCAACAAGAAGTCCTTAAGAGGAGCTATATGTGAAGCACTTGATTCACAGTTTGAGTTGCCTTTCACCCTCATCACAAGCATGGTTTCATCGGTGATGGGTTATGTGTGGTACTTAGATAGTGGAGCTTTATTCCATATGACCCGCAACAAAGAATTCTTTAGTAACTTGGAGGAGAAGGATCTCCATATGCACATCGAGAGGGGAGATGATGAGAGGTATATCACTACCAAAATAGGTACAATTACCTTTCATAGGGAGCTAGGTACTCTTGTCATATTAAAAGATGTTATGTATGCTCTGAGTTTAAAGAATAATTTAGTTCCTATTGCTATGTTGGAAGATCGTCACTATGATGTGATATTTAATGAAGGAAAGGTGTTCCTTCATCAAAAATCCATGGGACAGGTGAAAAATATTGGGGTTAGAGTAAAGAAACTCTACAAATTGGATGTAGAAGACGATGTTGCCTTGAGCACGAAAGCAAAGAAGGTGGAGAGTCGAGACATCGGTGAGTTATGGCACAGGAGATTGGGCCGTCTACACCATATCACTTTGAAGATCATGTAGTATATTTCTATAGGACATCCAAAGGTTTCATTTGTGCAACAAGATACATGCAAAGGGTGTAAATTGGGGAATTATACCAAAGGCACCTTTCATGAAAAGGAAAGTTGATAAAAGGTGGTCCTTGAGAGAGTTCACTCATATGTGTGTGGAATATTCTCGATAGCTTCCACAACAAAACATAGGTATTATGTGATTTGTGTAGATGATTTTTCATGGAAGTGTTGAATTTTCTTCATGAAAAATAAATATCAGACATTCTCTAAGTTTTGTGAGTTCAAAGCACTTGTCGAGGAAGATACAGGGAAGAAGGTGAAGGCTCTAAAGAGTGAAAATGGTGAATATTTATCTAATGAATTCAAAAAAATTTGTGCTTTAGAATGAATTCGAAGGGAATTAATAGCACCTCATAACCCACAACAGAATGGGGTTGCGGAAAGGAAGAACAAGACTATTGTGGGAGCAACACGGGTTATGTTGCATATTAGGGCCTACCATTGAATCTATGGGAAGAATCATTAAATATAGCGGTATTTTTGTAGAATATAAGTCCTCATCAGATACTTGGGATGAGTACACCAGAGGAATGTTTTTGAGGTAAGAGACTAGACGTGTCACATTTTAAAATCTTGGGTTCATCAGTTTATTGCCATGTGTCCAAAGATGCCAGGAAGAAGCTAGATCCAAAAACTGAGTTGGATATATTTTTGGGGTACACTGATACACCTCACAAGTATCAGGTGTACTTGCTAGCACACAGGATGAAAGTCGTCAGAAGAGATGTGAAATTCAATGACTAAAAGGCCATGTGAATTTTCCTTGAGTGGGATCTTCAATTACATGAAATTGAGGAGCTCTTGGCTCCAAAAGAAGAACCTCGAGATGTAGAGCATCCACATGCAGAGAAACAGAGAGTGGAAGCACCCACTCATGCAGATACATCCTGAAATAGAAGGAAGCGTGTCAGAGAGATTGATAGGTTGTTGCTTGATGCTAGAGAGAATGTGGGAGCACCCACATCACAGTGAAAGAAGAGAAGGTCCATAAAGAGGTAAACTATATACATGGATATTATGAGAGAAGGTGTAGATATAGAACTATCCTCTTTTGAGGAAGTAGTTCAGCAAACCAATTTGGGTTGATTCCATGGTTGAGGATTATGAATCCATTATCAAAAACAGTGCATGGTAAGTTGTCCTAAGACCATAGGGGAAGTTAGTTGTAGGATCCAGATTAATCTAAAAAATGAAGCAAGCAACGGATGGGAGTGTGGAGAATCACAAAGCCAGATTTGTGGCCAGAGGGTTCTCTCAGGTGGAGGGGATTGATTATGATTATACTTTTACACCAGTCACAAGGTACTCATCAATCATATCCATCCTTGCTCTCTCAAGGCAGATGGGATGGAAGATACATCATATGGATGTAAATACAACCTTCCTCAATGGGTTGATTGAGGAAGAGGTGTACATTGAGCAGCTGAAAGGTTTTGAAACCTTCAACAAAGAGTTGCATGTGTAGAGACTCAAGAGAGCACTATATGGGTACACCAGGATGGAAAGCTATTTCACCGGGTTGGGCTTCACCAAGAGTCAAGAAGATGCAGAACTTTATCATATTGTGGTAGAAGGTAAGCTATTTATTATTGTACTTTATCCCGATGATATGATACTAACTGGTGATGAGCAACTCATCAAGTATTTCAAAGAGGATCTTTCAAGAGATGGGGAGCTATTTGTATCTCAAGTATGCCAACGATATCCTCAAGAATTTCCACATGGATGGTAGAAAACCCATGGAGACTACTCTAGCAGGAAACTAGAGGAAGGAGGATGCTACTTTAGGAGAGGTAGTAGATGCTACTGTTTTAGGAATCTTGGGGTTCAGTCATGTATTTGGTGAACACATGACCATACACATGCTATTCAGTTAACAAACTTAGTCAATCTATGGTTAAGCCTATCAATCTCTTTTGGAAGACATGAAAGCATGTATTGAGATACCTTGGAGGCCCTACAGAGTATGGGCTATGTCACATATGGATAGAGGGAGTGAAGCTTCAAGGATTCACGATGCAGATTTGGTAGGGAGTCTATCTGACATGAAGAGTACATCAGGGGGCATCTTCAGCATTGGATCAACATCAGTTTCCTGGTACAGAAGGAAACTATTTCACATAAAATCAATGTTCAATTGCAATTAACTGTAATTATATATATTTTATTAAATAAGAATGAATGGATGTATTATAGAGTGAGAGGCCTAGGCTTAAATACAACCCTAATTTCCTCTTGGTGAATGGGAATGATATTTGACCATGCCCTTTGCCTTAACTAAACTAATAGTTTACAAAATGATTAATTTTATTATAAAATTTCCTTACACCCAAAGAAAATTTTTCCTCAAAGCATACGTAACGATGGATTTTGTTGATGAAACACTTCACTCTCCCAAGAAGCTTCTTCTTCAGGTAAGTCCTTCCACTTGATCAGGTATTCATTGATTACTCGAGAATGGAGCTTCTTTTCCCTGATGGAGATGATACCTTCTGGCTCTAAAATGACCCTTCCTTCTTCATCTAAAGACAGAAGTTCTTTTTGCACTGATTGATGTTCACCAAGTGCCTTTTTGAGGCAGGATACATGGAAGACGTCATGAACACGACTTTTTTCGGGAAGGCTTAAAATGTATGCAACTTGGTTGATCTTTTTGTTGATATGGTATGGTCCATAAAACCTTGGTGCCAATTTAATTTTTCCTTTTTGTTTTAATGATAGTTTCTTGTATCGCTGAAGTTTGAAAAACCCCATTCTCCAAATTCAAATTCTCTCTCAATTCTGTTTCGATCAGCTTGTTTCTTCTACGGTTTCTTGCTTTACTTAAATTTTCTTTAGTGTTTGGACGAATTTTTCGGTTTCTTCTAATTGGTTTTTAATAGTTCGTAGCTTTTTCTGGATGATAGAAAGGTCCTTTCATTTAGGAGGTTCATACTCGTACAGATCTTGGAATGGAGTCATTTTTGCTGACATGTGGTAAGTAGAATTGTACCACCATTCTGCGAGATGTAGCCATTGCACCCACTTCTTTTGTTTTTCAGTGGTATAAAGATGTATATAGGCTTCCAAACATTTATTTACAACCTTATTTTGGCCATTTGTCTGATGATGATAAGTTGAATTCATGCTGAGGTAAGTTCCCTTATGATTAAAAAGTTCTTTCCAAAAATTACCCTTAAATTTTGCATCTCCGTCGCTCACAATAACCTTTGGAAATCCATGTAATTTATAGACATTTTTTAAAAATATCTCAGCAAATTGTTTTGTTGAGTCTGATTTCCTCATTCCAATAAAGTGGGAATACTAGGCGAGTCTGTCGACTACTACAAGAATGTTATATTTACCCTCAGACACAGGTAACCCTTTGATAAATTCCATTGATATTTCTTCCCATTTATGATTCAGGATATTTAAATGATGAAGTAATCCATATGTCATAATATTTTCATTTCTATTCCTCTCGCATTTATCGCATTTTGTTACATATTTCTGAATATCATTACTCATTCCCTTCCAAAAGAATGATTGTGTGCATTATAGTAGGTTTTAATTAATCCTACATGTCCGACTGATAGTGAATCATGTGACTCTTTGAGAATCTTGGTTTTAAACTTGGAATTTGAATTCAGATAGATTCTCCCCTTGTACCATAAAATATCGTTCTTCCATTCAAATTTTGAGTTGTGCAGAAGGTTATTAATTATAGCACTTGTTTCTGGATCTTTTTCATATTGAATTTCAATCTCATTAATCCATTAGGGAACAACAATTGAAACTACAAGTAGTGACGGTTCATCGTCTTTCCTAGACAGAGCATATTCCACTACATTGTCCTTTCCATTTTTATGTAATATCTCCATGTCAAAGGCAACAATCTTTTCAATCCACTTTTGTTGTTCTTTGGGAAGTGTCTTTTTTTAGAGGAGGTACTGGATATTTTTATGTTCTGTTCGTATGGATTACTTCCCAAAATATATTTCCTCCACTTGGCTAGTGCGTGCATAATAGAAATAATTTCTTTGTTGTATGTATATTTAAGACGTTCCCACTTATTGTGTTTCCTGCTTTTGAAAGTCATTGAATGACCATCTTCCATTAACATTGCTCCTATACCAAAACCTAAAGCATCACACTCAATGATAAACGGTTTAGATAAATCTGGAGTTGCAAATTCCGAGGCATTAGACATAAATTCCTTCAATTATTCAAAACACTTTACATCTTTCGCATTCCATTGAAATTAGTTCTTCTTTAGAAGGTTCGTTAATGGTGCGGTTATATGGGCATAGGTTTTAATAAATATTCGATAATATCCAGTTAATCCTAAGAATCCTCTTTAGCTTGGAGATATTAACTGGTTTGGTCCATTCCATTATAGCCTTGATCTTGTTAGGATATACTTTTACTCCTTTGGGTATTATATGCCCGAGATACTCTACTTCTTCCATCCCAAAAGTGCATTTGGACTTCTTGGCATATAATTGATGTTTTTCTAATACTGTAAGAACTTATTCCAAATGTTGTAAGTGTTCTTTCCATTTTTTACTATAAATTAGAATGTCATCAAATAATAATAACACAAACTTCCTTAGAAATGGATGGAATAACTCGTTCATAGTAGCTTGGAATGTTGTTGGTGCATTTTTTAAACCAAAAGGAATTACTTTAAACTCGCAATGAACTTCATGTCTTCGGAAAGACGTTTTTTCTATGTCTTCCAACCTTATTATGATATGGTAATACCATGACCTTAAGTCCAATTTTGAGAATTATTTAGCGCTATGTACTTCATCCAACATTTCATCGATAAAAGGAATCAAAAACTTGTTTTTAAATTATTATTTTTTATTCCTTGATAATCGATGCATAATATGAATGATCCATATTTCTTTCGAACTAATACAACTGAAGCATCATATGGACTTTTAATTTTTCTCATGATACCACACTTTAAAAGATCTTGGACTGATTTTTCAATTTCAGTTTGTTGATGATGTGGATACCGATATGGTTTGATGTTGTTGGGATTCGATCCTGCTTTGACTTCTACTGTATGCTTGATTTCTCTTCTAGGAGGCATCTTCATTGGAATATCATGGAATAATTTTCTGTTCTTTTGAATTAATTCCTGGATTTCTGGTGCTTCTTTGTTGACCAAACTAGAATTCAACATTTATAATTTATGACACCGTATTCATAAGTTGGTGCTCCCTTATGAATGATAGAACTTGATTCTTATGTGGCTGGAATCCATATAACTTGTACTTCTTCCCCTCCTACTTAAATCTAATCAATTTATTTTTACGGCTGACAAAATAAGTGCTCAGGGTTTGTAACCATTGGATACCTAAGACCACATCCACTCCTCCTAATTGCACATTGTTGAACATAGATTCTAGATTATAGTCTTGAATCTTCAATTTGAATTTATGGTATTTCCCAAACTTTTCAATTTTCTTGTTGTCAGCTACTATGAACTTCATGTTAGGCATGGAAATGTGAAAATGTTGATTCTCTTCGCCATGGTTGAGTTCAAAAACTTTTGGGTGCTACCGGTATCGATTAAGACCATTACATTTTTTTTCTTGATGTGTCCTTTTAATTTTAATGTTTGGGGTTGTGATATACCTGTAATGGATGATAATGATACTTGTGGAATACTTTCATTATCTGGTTCTGGAGGAAAGTGTGGAGAGTCTTCAATCTCTTATTCGCCTATTTCTTCACTATCTAAACCCCTAGTTTATTCACATGTATATAGGTTTTTTTTTCCTTCCCTTTATCACATGTGTGTCTCGGGTCCCATTTTTCACTACAACATATCCACTTACCTTCTTTCATCCTTTGCATTTCCAAATTATTTTTGTCTCCTTCACGATGATGCAGTGGAACATATTTTGTATTATCTGTGTTCGTGGTTTTGGGAAATCGTTGTCTCAAATATGATCTTTTGAACTTCATCCCCAACATCTTTCTGAACTTCTTCACAACATATTTTTCCTTATGTCTTGGTACTTCTATAGACGTGATGTCATGAAGCTCAAGTTCAGCTTGGAGATGGGTTTTAAGTTCTGTGATGTATGATTGAATGAGAGGAGTTTCAGATATTCCAAGTACTCTTCTGGCTAAGGTTTCCCTTTCCCGGGTTTATTCATCCACGTCGCCTTTTTGTTGCAACCTTGTGAGTGCTGATAAGAACTCTTCTTCCTTGATGCTTTGGAATCTCTTAAAGAAGGATTTTTTTTTTTTTTCTAACCGATGGCAAGTGTTGAATTCTTCCACCACATATACCCATTATAAAATTATCCTTCTATTTGCATGGATGCATGTTTGATATTTTCACCATCACTATCAATACCATAAATCTCGAAATATTCTTATGATTTATTGAACCAAGCCACGCTACCTTTTTAATTTCCGTCAAATTTGGAGAGCTTGAGTTTTGATATTTGCTTATATGTATTTAACGGTGAATTAAAGAAGGGGAATTGATTTGAGATTGGAATATTTGTGTATGGATTCCAGATCTCTCTGTTTTGAAAATTCGTGTCACTATTTTCTTGATTAAGCATGGAAGATGTCTTTGGAGACTCAAGTTTCTCATGTGCGTCTAACGATTTTAATGAATATGAAGAATTGACATGTTGAGTAGATTCATTATCCTGGGGTATTTGATTGGGTGTAATCTTCAGGTTTATACAAATAGAGGTCAATATCGTCGTAGCTTGTTCCAACTTACTTGAAAGGTCTTCTTGATCCTTTTTAAATTTGTTATTGTTTTCCTCGTGCTAACTCTCTATACTCTTTGTTTTGTTCTGGAGTTCTTCGATTTTATTTCCCTTTCAAGTCAACTCAGTCTCAAGGTCTAAAAATATTTTATTGAAATCGATAATCGACATTGATGAAACCATTGATTTGGTATGCGATGGAGTATACTTATATATATATATATAACCAGGGTAATTAAATTAAATAACTTATAAATTATTTAATTAATCCATAATTATATAATATATATATAAATATTATTGTAATATAATTCGTATTGATTTTATATATTTATTAATATTGAAATATTATGATATATTATTGTGTGTGTGTGTGTGTGTGCGTGTGTGTGTGTTTGTGTTCCTTTTACCCAAAAGGAATGATGCATAGAGTCGCAACGATATCTCAGAGATTTGTCAACCCTTCGGCCAGCAGGCATGCAACCAAGGTTTTCATGATAGGTGAAGAGGTTTATCCAATGGGAACAACAATGACACCAGTAGGTTGACACTATCTAGTTTTAGATTGACCAAATGATGGAGAGACAAAAATTTTGCGGTTGATGGCGGTGGTAGCACGCAGTCTAGCGAAATGGTGTGGTTTATGGCAGAAGGCTACGGTGATCCAGATTTATGTAGGAACACAATAAAATATATAAATATACAAAAAAATAGAGATGTAATGGAAATAACACTTCATTTCATTAATATCAAAGAACTGAAATTTTCTTACAGACAGAATGGAAATAAACTAGTTAGGGCGTTGGTAGCTTATCTCTTAGAAGAGATGTGGCAGCTACAGGCCTCTAAAATGTGTTACAATGAGGCTCAAAGGCCTATTTATTGTTGAGAAACAATGCAAAACCATAAACATCCAAAAATATAACCGTAGGAGGTGAAGCGCAAAAACTATGGGCCCTGTTTGGGTAAATTGGTGTTTCAACTTCCTGGGGTCATAACTTTGGCATCTTATCTTCTTTTAACACACATGATACATCGTTAGAAATATATATACGAGGAATAAAACTAATAAATTTAAATATTGATTCTAGAACGGAATCAGGAATCAATATTTTTCAGAGAAATGATGCCCAAAAAATGTTGTTTAGGGCCTCAAAATGGCTCTAGAAGTTCACGACCCGAAAAATTGCTAAAAATAGTAAGTTGTGCCGAAACTAAAAAAATGAAAGAACTGATGGTGCTGGTCCAAATGGAATAGGTGGGTGGGCATCAATATCCATGTGGCTCATTAGGGCCTCCAAACGACTCCTAAAGTTCAAGAACCGACAACCTGCTAAAAATAGTAAGTTGTGCTGAAAGTGAAAAGCTACAAGACTTGATGGTGCGGGTCCAAATGGAATAGTTGGGTGGTCATCGATATCCACTTGGATCATTCCTCCCTCCTTAGGAAGCAATGGTCCCCATTGTGTTGAGATCCTGCATGAGATGAGGCAAATTCTATTGAATTGGGTGTTAGATTTGTCGAAGATGTCATGGACCTATGGGCGGACATGCTGGATGCGTTTAGTAAATTTGGTTTCTTTATCAGCCTCAGATAGTACATGTGTGGATTATGTCTGTGTAATTGTATGAGGTATTGAAACATCAGGCAGCTGTCGTCAGGGGTCAGATCAATGGAGTGCTTGTCCTGACAGTGTAGAGGAACCTCTGTGAGTGAGGAGAAAATGTCCTCGTATTCCTCCATGACTTTTTCCATCTTCTGCAGCCATGCAGGGGAGCCCTGTTTTGAGGTTGTGGCCATAATATTTTTCTTTCCCTATGAGCAAGTTGTAAGGAAAATCAATTTCCTGGTTTGGGAAACAATCTTTCTACATTGTTTTGCAGTAGTCAAAGAGATGACAGGAGGCAGTACTACCTCTGGTATCCTATACAAGTTATTTCCAAAAGTAATAATAACAGCACGAGGCCTAGACTCATACACAGCATGTCGCCTCCATAAGTATGGTTGGCCCAATAATACATGAGCTAAATCAAGAGGAGAAACATCACACAATACCTCATCTTTGAATGGATTGATATTGTACGAAAGGCGGCACTACTGGAGGATGCAGAGATCTCTCCCTAGGTGAAGCCACCCGATTGTATATGGTTGTGGGTGTGCTATGATCGGTAGGTCGAGACGCTTCACGACCTCTGCTGAAATGAGGTTCTTTTGGCTTCTGCTATCGACAAGGAATTGTAGTGGAGAACACTTCACCCACATCTGTGAATGGAAGAGGCACTCCCCCTCCTCAGGATCCTTGGGATCCTCCCTCTACATCTTGGTGGTGGCAACAATGGCACTAGGATCCACATCAATGATCTTCTTCCCTTTGACATTGCCTTTGTCTGGCTCTGACTTGGGATCAAAACATGCATCTAATTCGGGTGCCTTTAGTTCGGCCACCAACGAATGTTTGGCCCGACACTCATTTGTGCTGTGAGTGGGGTTGTTATGAAATTCACACCACTTCCTTGTGTCCTTATTCAGATTTGTGGTGTTTTTTTGAGTTTCCCCACTTTGGCCTTGCCCCTTGTTCTGCGGTTCGGGGGCGCCTTTCCCTAGCTTCAGATTTGCGAATCCAAAGTCTTGCTTCTTCTGCATAAATTTATGCTCGATCTTGGTAGCATAGCAATATGACGTGCCAAGAGATGTAATGTCGAGGAACTCCATTTCCTCCTTAATGTTCCTGTGTAAACAGTTGCGGTACTTGAGCACCAAATGTCTCTCTGAATCTTTAATACCCAAATTTGTGCGCAGGGTATGGAACAAATTCGTCAGTTCATGCACATCTTGTTCCCTTTGCTGCCACAATGTGGTCCATTGGATGTACTTTTCCTCATAGCTCCCCACGGGGTAATATTGTTCCTTGACGCCATTTTGGAATGAATTCCAAGTGGGTGCGACCGAGAACAGAGAGGGTTCCCCCTCGTCTTTTTTCTCACAGTATGTTTCCCACAAGCCCTTGACATGGGGGTGGCTTTAAGGAGTGCAAAAATAATATTTTCTCGGTCGAAGAAATCATGGACTGAAAAATACACTTCTAGAAAATTTAAACATCTATCGACGACATTTGCATCTATCTATCCTTCAAATACAAGAATGTCAAATTTTACCTGTCCTTGAAGGGAGTGGCACCTTCAAAGTGGTTGTTGGATGTAGATACACCGTAGGTGGGAAGCCATTGCAGGATCTGAGCAAAGTTATCCATCATCATGTTCCTTTGTTTCTCGAGGGCATCCTCAAGCAATATTTTGATAAGATCTCTTGTTCCCTCATCTTTCTTTTCTTCCGCCATGGGAGGTCAATGGGGTTTGCGAGGCTGATCTTGCAAGGGTTCAACTAGATCGAGCCCTAACTACTTATAGCTTGATCGCGTTGGGGACATGCAAAGAAAAATAGAGAAAGAGAAGATCACTCTGATACCACTGATCTGGATTTATGCAGGGACACAATAAAATACAGAAATATACATAGACACAGAGGTGCAGCTGAAATAACACTTCATTTCATTAATATCAAAGAAATAAAACTTGCTTACAGACAGAATGGAAATGAACTAGCTACGGTGTTGGTAGCTTATCTCTGAGAAGAGATGTGGTGGCTATAGGCCTATGACCTGTGTTACAATGAGGCTAAAAGGCCTATTTATTGTTGAGAAACAATTAAAAACCATAAACATCCAAAAACCTAACAGTAGGATATGAAGTGCCAAAACTATGGGCCTCATTTGGGTAGATTGGTGTTTCAACTTCCTGGGGTCGTAACTTTGGCATCTTATCTCTATTTGACACACATGATACATCATTAGAAAGATATATCTGAGGGACTACAACTACTGACTATGAATATTGATTCTAGAATAGAATCAAGAATCAATATTTTCTAGAGAAACGATGCCCAAAAAACATCGTTTAGGGCCTCAAAATGACTCCGAAAGTTCACGACCCGAAAAACTGCTAAAAATAGTAAGTTGTGCCGAAATTGAAAGACTGAAAGAATTGATGGTGCAGATCCAAATGGAATAAGTGGGTGGCCACCAATATCTGCGTGGCTCATTAGGGCCTCCAAATGGCTCTGAAAGTTCAGGAACCGACAACCTACTAAAAATAATAAGTTGTGCTGAAAGTGAAAAGCTGCAAGAATTGATGGTGCGGGTCCAAATGGAATAGGTGGGTGGCCATTGATATCCACCTAGATCATGCCGATTATGGCGGAGGGGAAAGGTGATGACCGATGAGAGTGACACCACATGGAGGACACGAGGGTGTAAATGGGAGTACGCATATAGGATCGACACTAAAGCTCTAATACCAAATGTTGCACATAAACTCAGCGTTCAACAACGATTAACTGTAATTATAAATGTATTATTAAATAATAATGAATGTATGTATTACAGAGTGAGAGGCCTGGGCTTAAATACAACCCTAAGTGCCTCTTGGTGAATGGGCGTGATCTTTGATCATGCCCTTTGCATTAACTAAACTAACCGTTTACGAAATGATTAATTTTTTATATAATATAAAAAAAGATAAGTTGCACTTAGTTCAATAGAGGCAAAGTTCATGGCGGCTAGTTAGCCAGCATGTGAGGCCATCTGGATGAGGAAGATACTTTCTATTTTTTTTGGTCGACAGATGGATCCGATGGTGATTTATTGTGATAACAAGAGTTGCATCAAACTCTCGATTAATATTGTTTCTCATGACAAGTCCAAGCATATTGATATCAAGTATCGCCATGTCAGATATTGTGTGCAGAGGTGGATTATGTCATTAGAATACATTCCCATGGAGGAGAAGGATGAAGACATCTTAACAAAGGCATTGTCAAGAAGAAAACTCGAGTTCCACAAAGACATGACCAGGGTAGCATTCCATCCCTTTCTTATTGAGAGGGAGTGTTGAAATGACAACAAGAATGGAACCCCAAGGGGGCTTCTAAGTTTAATTTTCTCTTAATTAAATTAGAATTAAATTGTAATTCCACATCACTTGACAGCTTGTAAGTGTTAAATGAGTCACGAAGAGTTAGTTAGTTCAGTGAATTCGAGTTGAGGGTCAAATTGGAGGCATATAGAGGTCACTCTAAGTCTTAGGGGGTCCAGTTGCAGTTTATTTTGAGTTGTAATTAGTTAACTCACTTATTTCAGTTAAAATCAGTTTAACTAGTTCTAACTGAGAGATGATCTAGTGATAGGTCCAACAAATTAAATTTGATTTATTTCACATGCAGGGATCAATCAGATAACTGATATTTTTCTATAAATAATTATTTCATGTCAGTTCTAAGGAAGGCCCAGTTGAGATTGGGGTTAAAGGGAAGATAACTATGAGTTGTATAATTAGAAAATTGTACAGGTCATGCATGAGGTAATCAGGATGCCTTGGATGTATTATGTAATCTATTGATGGGATTTTCCTAATCAATAGGTGCTCAATTAGCCCAAAAATGTTATTGTTTAAGTATTGGACCACACTTTCCAAGATCAGTCTGAGACAGTCATGAGAGAGCATAGGTTTCTCAAGAAGGGAAATAACATTGTATTTTTTCATGTTCTGTACTTTATGAAATATATAAATAGAGGATTTATTAGTTGAGGCTTTCCCCAGATACATCTTGTGTTGTGCAATTGATAAGTCTTTCTCTTACTTGTTTATGTGATTATGCGATCAAAATTGGTTTCCACAATTTTTAGATTTGATTGAGTATTTTGTTTTACTACATTACAATATCAGTTGAATATATTTAGATATTTCTATTATAATCTTAGACTATTCATAGAAGATGGGGCTTCTAACATAGAGGTCATATCAGAGGGGAAATCAGGAGATTAGAAAGAAATAGAGAATGAGTCGAAGAAAGGATCTAGAAAAGATAAACCTAGTTCGTGTGTCATGAGCCATTCACAATCCCTGTTCAAATTGGAAGCAAAGGCTGATATCAAGCCAAATTATGGTGAGCTTTATTATATAAAGCTAAGTCACTAGTTGTAGTGATTAGAAGTTTATTTTGTTTTCATCTTATAGAGGAAGAATAGAATATTTTGTTTTCACATTTGAAATTAAAATTCCATTCACTAACCTAGTCAGAAAACCCTCATAAAGACACAATTTTACCCTATTGGGTATGTAGAGGACCAGTGCATCTAGTGGAACTATTTTAGGAAGAAGTAGGGGCTTAGTTTATAGGAATATGCTAGAGAATTTAAAAGGAGGGCCATAAGTAAGTGGTTTTGTTCAAGTCTAAAAAAATGGATGAGGCTTATGTACAAGCATAATTACCTGAGAACGTAGGTCTAAAGAAAGGATAATAAAGTGTATTGAAGTAGAAAGAGCACTAGAACACTATTAAGGAGGGGAAGAAGTAGTGGAAAGGGGGAGAAGATAGGAATACATTAGCCACCACACACTAGTGCAAAGACCCCAACAACCACTAGAACCATTATAACATTGATGGTCATACTGAGGAGAAGTGTTGGAAGTAGGATCCAAAGTTTAACCTAAGGAACAAAAAGAAACACAATAAGAAGAATCTCATGGCCACTATTTTTAGCAACCAGTTTGAAAATATCTTGGATGTGGATGAGAAGATCATTTGTACATCAATGTACAAGGAGGTGAAATTAATTAGCCTTCAACAACAGGAAGAGAATGAAAAGATATGACTCTTCCATATAAATATACAAGTTAAAAATACCAATATTGATGCTATGTTTGACTTAGGATCATAGGTGAATCTCATTATATTAGAGTTGGTAAACAAATTTGGATTGTAATTTAATGATAATATGAGCCCATATCCATTGGGTTGGGTAAATAAGGATACATAAATAAAGGTAACCAAATAGTTCAAAACTAGATTTACTATCAGTGCTAATTTTATTAATGAAGAAAAACTATATAGAGTCCCCCTTGATGTATGTGTAGTGGTTTTTTGAAGTCATTACATGTATATATAGGCTGAAATGTTCATTTGGAGAGCCAACTAATATTGGATCGTCAAGGATGTAAATTTTTTCACCATCAACGCACACAAAGGCAAGTCTAAAATTTCATTGGTAAGTGCCAACCAAGATAAGAAATTGATTAGTTCTAGAAATAAGTGTGTTTTATAGTTTTTAAGAGAAAATTGGTTTGTAGAAGAGTCAACGAGATAAAAGGCATACTTGGAGGGGTGTAATAAGAAATATAAACAACAACTTGAGGAGCTTCAACATGAATGCATGGATATGTTCTAGGAGCCTAAAGAAATACCACGCAAGAGGGAAGTGGAGCATGAAATCGAGTTATTTTTTAACACCCCATTTCAAAGCATTGGTATGTACATGTAGTTTGTTATAAAAGCAAGTGAGGTTAATAAATAGTTGCAGTAGTTACTATAATAGGGAGTTATTCAACTAAGTACATCACCATGTGGGTCACCCATCATCATTGTGTCAAAGAAGGATGGAACTAGGCGAATGTGTATAGATTATAGGTTATTGAACAAAATTACGCTCAATAAAAAATACCCCTTTCCTTGAATAGATGATCTACTAGATCAATTGTAGCAAGAAAAATGTAGAATTTTAATGTAGATTCAATATTTCTCATGTAATGTTCTAAAAAATAAGACTCAAATCTCTATACTCATGTACGGAAATAAATTCATGATTGAGAAGAAATATAAAAAACATATGACATGAATCAATGCATATACATGAGGATATATCTAGGGGAAAGAAACTTCTCAAAACCCCTTCCAAATTGCATTGCATTAGTCAGAAAATAGAGAATAAATACAATGCTTGCTCAAGCCTAAGAAACCTCTGCACAAGTATAATCTATCTCACTGCCTCACAAGCTTACTCTCACCAACATTTCTCCAATTATGTTTCCTGAAAAGCTCTTATTATTTTCTCTATTTCTCAAGGAATTCACCCCCTATTAATTAGGTAAATCCCCATCATGAATTGTGCAATCCCTATATGTCCTTCTCTGACCGCATGCACCACTTGTACAACTTGGATAATTACACAACTGATAGTACACTTCCCTTGAACTCCAATCTCCCTAGGTAAATCGTACTTCATGCAAGCATGAGTTAATTATGGTTGACTTATAGGTTAACTGTTTGAACACTGAAGCTGCACCCCATTACTATGCATCCTACTAGTTCCTCGAAAAATTGGAACTAGTTCATTCTAAGTAAATTAAATTGTTACAAATCAAATTAAACTCAGCCTAGGCTCCTAAGATTTAGGAATAAATCTACATGACTCAAGTTAGGCCCTAAAATCAAATCAACTAATCTAACTGAGTGATAACAACTCAGTTAACTCATTCAAGTTGTCTTGTGATGCAGAATTTCTATTTTCTCCTAATTTAATTCAAGGATAAATTAAATTAGGCACTCCCTCTCAACAAGAAAGGGATTCATATATACCCTGGTCCAACACCTTTGTAATGTACTACATGCAACACTTCTCTATGTTTTTTTTGCTAATATAACCTCTGCAAGTAAGACGCATTCATAAAAATAAATAAAATAATCATTGAATCAATCTTCAGCTGTCTACTCGAAAAATTGTGTTATTTAATCTGTTATTGAGCCTCCTGTTATGTTTTCAACACCTCTCTGTACTTATTATTATCTGAGTGGCATTGATCCTCATGCTACAAAATACTCTAGGCCCCCATAGCAAGGTAATGATCCATGAGAAAAAAAACACCTCAATGGACCATGTCCAAATTTCTGCAACTCTTAGTACTATTGCTTCACATCACCCCACCTCACACCTAGAGGTATGGCTGCATGTGATCCCTCTGCCCACTTGGGTCGAAACCTATTCTTATTGGAGGTCTCTATTTGAGTGGATGTTTCCACTTTGTCTCCTCTGTTATTCTCCAATTATGGCTACTCCACAACTTGTTGAGGTTGCTTTTGAGGTTCCATTTTGAGAGGTAAATCATGCTCCCTCTCAACCACCAAGTCTCTAACCTTTTCTTGCTCCTCAAGGCTTTGCATGCATATTCAACGTCAATTTCATACAAGTTCTTGCTCGCACACTGATCTTCTTCACTCATCCCATGATGACGTGTCTAATAATAACCTTCCCTTTTCTAAATATCACATCATAGTCACAGTCTTCCAATACTACGATGAAAACCAAATTCTTCTTTATACCTGGTACAAACATCACATCCTTGAGCCCGAGAGGCGATCTACACACCCTCTGAAAATTAATTGTACTGATATCAGTCGTGCCATACCTCCTATCAACTCCAAACTCAATGTTCTTCTTGAGGTATTTCTCTTCCAAGTCACTAAAGAAATATTTGTTCCCTGTCATGTCGAACGAGGCATCGCTATCAAGATACCACATGCTTCCCATTACCGTGCTTACCATGCATGCAATGAAAGTAAAATCAATCTCACATTTTTACTCTAGATCTTCACCTACTGCTGCTACTACAGACTCCTTCTCGCTTGCCTTATTTTTTGGGCATTTCATGTTATAGTGCCCAAATTCATGATAGTGAAAGCACTTGATATTGGAGAAGTATTTTTTCTTTCCCTCCTCACCTTGGGACTTCTTTACCTTGGCTTTATTTCCTTTGCTGACTAATGAAAGGTCCTCTTACTCATGTTTGTATGAGGTCCCATCTCTATTGTTCTACCTTATTTCTTCTTGCACGAGATCAGACCATAACTGCTCCCGACTTGGTAGTTTGTCTCTACCATTCACAAAATCCAGATAATTGTACCAGCTCTTGGGAAGACCCAACAGAGCTAGAGCTACCAAATATTCTTATAGAATAGTAACACTGACCCCACAAAGTTCATCATGACACTGAGTAAACATGCTCGGGTACTGCAGAATTGTGTCATGATTTTTCATCTTGATACTCTGAAGCTTATCCTTGAGTGCCAACTTCTTGTGGTCACTAATGTTCTTAACAAATATTTCAGTGTTTTCCAGATCGTGAATGGAGTTTTGTTCCCATTGCAGAGTTGAGACATATGATGTCAATCTCCCTCAAATATGATCCTTTTCCCTTTAGCCACATCCTTCTTCCACTGAACGAGATCTTGGGCATCATCTGCTAGGGGTTTTACTATGTCTATCTTGATGTAATCTAGTAGCCCATTTTCATCTAATATTGCCTCCATGTGTATCTTCCATGCCACAAAACTTTTGGTTCCTTCCAAATCATACTTGAGCCTAAGTCCAATGGATGTCATCTTCTCAGTCTTGGAGAAATCCTGCAACACTGATCTTGAAATTTGAACCTCCTACAAGGAGAAATTTGAATTCTCTTCTCTACTATGAATCTAGATCTAATACCATGTATAATTTTAATGTAGATTCAATATTTCTCATGTAATTTTCTAAAACATAGGACTCAAATATACTCTACTCATTTACGGAAAATATTCACGATTGAGAAGAAATATCAAAAGCATGTGACATGAATCAATACACATACACGAGGATATATCTAGGGGAAAGAAACCGCTCAAAACCCCTTCCTATATATATTGAATTATTCAGAAAGTAGAGAAGAAATACAATGCTTGTTCAAGCCCGAGCAACCTATGCACAAGTATAATCTATCTAGTTGAAGTTTGCAACAAGAAACAATGTAATTGGCACCAAAAACAACATCACAACACCTACACTAGTGTGGGACCACAGGTCGTGTAGTGATGGGTCCTAGCGATACATTAGTGTGAAATTCAATCTATTTATTAAATTGAAATGTGTCAAATTTAATTATCCTTTAATTAAATTGGACAATAAATTGTAATCTTATCTCATGATCACTTGTAATAGTTAATGGAGTGTGATAAACTCAGTTAGCTCATGAATTTCGAGTTGAGGGTGGTTGGTGAGGCATGCAGAGTGATTCTATGTGTTTTAGAGTTCAAGTTTCATTTAAGTGCATGAGTTTAATGCATGAGAAATCAGTTAACAAAGTTAAGTGAGTTAAAGTCAGTTGAACTAGTTTTAACTGTTTGTTGCACTAGTGAGAGATCAAGTGAATTAAATATTATTTAATTCATAATCAGTGATCTTCCATGAAAATGATGATTTACTATTAATAGTTGCATGCATGTCAGTTCTAGTGGAGACCCAATTGAGACAAAGGTTAAAGGGATGTTAACTATCAGTTGTGTGATTAGTAGGTTGCCCGCATGCAACCATACATCCATTGGATTGCCCATGATCCTAACACAGTTTTGGAAGGCCAAAATTCCTAAAGAATAGAGATTGCATTCATCAGGAATTGCGCAAGCAAGGCAGGTTGTTTAGAGGTTGAGAATTGGCTATGTGTTGGCCAATTTTGTCCAAGACAGTGTGAGACAGTTGTGAGAGTGAAGGAGACTCTCGTGAGAAGAGTGCGTTGTAATTGTTTCATGATTCCATGGTGAATATACAATAGAAGATAGAGGGGTTTTGAGAAACAAGCTTTCCCTAGGAAAATATTTGTGTTGCGATTTGATTTGCTTCTTTCTTTATTTGTTGTGACTGGAAATCGTGTTTGTTTTTCACAATTGATTTGTAAAAGGATTTAGCATCTAGCTTTAGTAAATTGCTTGATCAGATTGAACCCATTGATATACATATGTTTGTATAATTTCTACATATCTCACTACTTCACAAGTTGACCCTGTCCAACACTTAGCCAATTGTGCTTCCTTCCAAGCTCCTATTTCCTTGCACTGATTCTCAAGGAATTAGCCCCCTATTAATTAGGGAAATCCTCATCCTAAATTGCATAATCCCTATAGGTATTTCTCTGACTGCATGCACCACCTGTACAACTTGGATAATTATACAACTGATAGTGCTCTTGAACTCCAATCTCAAATGGGTAACTTGTATTTTATTGCATGCAGCGGCGTCGTATCATGTGCTGACATTTTGGCAATTGTTTCTTGCAATTCTGTTGTAACTCAATCTCTCCTTGGCAACACTTCGCCAATTCTCAGAAGAAAGCAACACTTAGCCAATTCCCAAATCTCTCCGAGTTCTGACATTTAAGCCTAAGAAGAAAGCATAAACATATTTTAATTATATAAATTAAAATAACATATTATAATGTTTATAACCACCATTATTATTATTACAAATTTGTATTTAATATTTTAAAATTAAGAACAATAAATTAAAAAATACTTTAAATAAATATTTTACAATTACTCATACTCATTTTATTTATTCCGTAGCACTATTTGGTATAGTAACACAAAAAGATATATAAATAAAAAATGATTTTCATTATTCATGTTCCTTTTGTTTTTGAAAACCTGCATACTAATTTATTAGACTGATCGAGAAAATTATTCGGCTCACCATTAACTTATGGAAGGAAAACAAAAAAAAATTGATATTTATTTTATATGATTAAAATTATTGTTTTATTTTAAAAGATAGCGTAAATTTTGATTTTAATATTTTTTATTTTATAAAAAAATAACTATGATAAAATTGTGTGTGGGGATATATAAAATATATGAAAATGAATTAAAATATTAAGGGATATATAATATATTTATTTTGTGTGCGGTCTCATATAACTTGCCTTCTAAAACTGTTTTGTTGTTATTTTAGGTGCATACACCATTGGTAAAGCTCGTTGCATGATTTTCAGAGATCACATATACAATGATTCAAACATAGACACAACGTATGCCGAGTATTTGCAAGCCCATTGCCCCAAAAGTGGAGGGGACAGCAGATTGTCACCTCTTGATTACATAACACCAACAAAGTTTGAAAACAATTACTACAAAAATTTGGTAGAAGAGAAAGGACTTTTGCACTCTGATCAAGAGCTTTTCAATGGAGTTTCTACGGATTATCTGGTTACTAGATACAGCAAAGAGTTGGAACTTTTCGAGAGAGACTTCACTGCTGCAATTATCAAGATGGGAAATATCACGCCTCTAACCGGTTCCCAAGGAGAGATCCGGGAGAACTGCAGAAAACGTAACTCAGATGGCGTCATCTTCCATTTGCAGCACGCATCTGATACACAATGAATAATTATTATTTGAAATGCAGAATGCTCTTATCATACAAATCTTACTACTTGAGTTGGGCATACTCATATCATGAAAAAATTGGGAAAAATAACGAAATGGTATGGAAATTTTATTCCTATTTGTACACAAGGCCAAAGGTTGCTAAAATAAATGGCATACCGATGTAATCGTTTCTTCATTTGCACTATTGCTTTATTTTGGGTAACGTGACTTATTAGAATGAATACCCTTTTTATTATTAGGCAATGTAATATCTTTGGTGTTAAAAAATATCTCAACTTTTGGGCAACATCCTTGAAAACTACACAACATTCCAAATAAATCTTTGCTGCCAAATTATAAGGATAAAAGAAATTAGGTATCAACTCTTATAGCATAGCGTATTAGATATGGAAACGCTCTCTTGACATATATTTTTCAATATAACTAATCACCCATTATAATAGCTTTAGATATGGACAACACCTCTTCACATATATTTTTAAATATAATTAATCACAAATTATAATAGCTTTGCTTATTAATTAGGAAACCTGATGGCTAAGAATCGAGTTCAACTATATTGGTATTATTTTGTCAATGAAAAAATATATTAATTTGGATGTAATTAGTTGGTATATACAAAAATAATATAACAATTTCTCTTAAATTATTTATATTAATAACATGAGATTGAATTATTGAGAAAATTAATGAATTTCCTTGTTTATTATCAGTTATATGACAAAATTTTAAAATGGTTTTGCAATAGGAGGTTGCAACAAAATGAAGAATCTAGTACACTTGTCACATACGTTGCACTTATCTTGTTGGTGTATATGCATGGGATTATATGCAAGGGATAGAGGAGTGAATGTAGTCATTTAACACAATTATAAGTGGGATTGAATGCATTGTGGAATACACAAAGTGTCTTACAATGTGCTTCTTCCAAGTTTCTATGATACTATTAGGTTCATCTATCACTATAGGTTTTTGATGTGGAGGTCCTTGTGATTTTGGTGTCGGTAATGAGAGTGGAGGTCCTTGTCTCCATTGTTTGTGTTGCTAAAACATGTTGTGTTTCACATGGTTGTAAATGGTGCTGGAATTGTTTTCATTGTTTGTTGATTATGGATTTGTCATGCCAAGGCCTTTGTGGTTGTGAATGGTGTTGGCCTTGTCCTTTTGGTTTATCACTTAGAATGGATTTCTATACTAGGGTCTTCATGATTGTGAGATTAGTGGCAGGAGATGATGTTTCAAACACTTAATCTTTGGTTCACCAATGTAACTACTACATTTGTGGTCTAAATGTGATGTTTTTGCAATATGTTTAAACTGAAATTTTATACAAAATTTCATTTATTTTAAAATATAGGAAATGATGTTTACATATTAACCTTCCTAATGCAGATATATTAATATATGGCCATATGGCATGTTGACATACTAATGATTTTCCCTTTTTCCATATCCTAGCAATCGTGGTATGATGATGTTGAGTGTGTTGGAAGTTTTTGTCATTGATGTCAAATTTCATCATTGATTTCAAGTTCAAAAGGTGTATGTTAGTTTGATATCCCTATCAAAGATATTTCCAGATATGAAAAGAAACCTAAGTTTGAATTGGACTCTAGGAAAGGTTCCAGATGATATAATATTTTTCCATTCATCCATATGGGAGTCGATTTGGGAAAATTTCGATTAAGCTAAGAAGATTCATTTAGGCATATGGACCCATCCAAGATTCACCAAGGAATTTGGACCTCCAGGAGGGCAAAAGTGTAATGCTTGCGAAAATAGTCGGATCCCAAGTTTCCCAATGCCAATATGTAAAGTGGACCCCAATATGACATGGTAACACAAGTAGAGCTAAGTGGTCCTGACAAAGTGATTGATGTCACTCAGATTGATGACATGGCGCCCTGAGGTTAGGACACATGGTAGGTGGTTTCCTCTCTTTTAGGTGGTCAAACTAACACATTACATTACATGTGGCATCTATGTGGCTTTAGGTGGTAGTAACATGGCATGAATGTGACATGGCACTCTATGGCCATGACACGTGGTAGGTATATTCAATATTTTTCGGTGGAAAATTGACCCTTTCTCAAGTGACACATGATGGTAACTTGGCATGATAGGTGGAAAAGAGAATACAAGGAAGATGATATGGCATGCCTTGGGATTTGCATTAGTAGGTTATTTTGCAAGACTTAGTAGCATTCAATAAATTGGAATTTTTTAGTGATTTTGGAGTTTGGAGGAAAAATTCCATATGGGAATCTGGTGACAAGACATCTAATGCAAAGGGAAGTAGGGATTTGGTCCCATATCCCCAAATTTGGGACTTGAATAAAGGTTAAAGTGTTATCCAACTATCCAACAACAACGCATCTAGTGTGAAGGGATGTGAGAAATGAATCTTAGATCCTCACATCCAATATTTAGTACAAGGTTAATGTGTTATCCAGCCAACCAACCATATGGTGGTGTAGGCTAGAGTGAAGGGGAGTAAGTACTGGGTGTCATATTTCATATGGAAAATTCATATAATAAGAGTTGACTGGATTACATAGGTCATTAGGATAATAATCCTTTGTTCTTAAGCTATGATTCCAAGCCCATGGTCATATGGTCCATGGTGGCTAAACCTTGAGGGACATGACTAAGAATTTTTGTGCTTCAAGTGTGAAAAATAGTTAAACAAAAATTTGTTTAAAGGGGTCAAGTTTTGAGGTATGTCAATATAAAATAGAAATAAAACAATGTGAACTTGAAATGTCTCATTTTATCATGATTGTGAAGGTAAAAAGACTGTATTAGACAAATAGTATCATGGTAGTTTCTTGAGAGGCAATGAAAACACAAATTTTATATAAGGTGAGTTACTGAATAGGAAAAAAATAATAGAGAGAGAGTATGAATGAGAGTACTTAGCAGAGACTAAAACTACTGACTGTCATAAATATGAAGTAGATGGGAGACAAAGTGTGAAGAGGAAAGCTAAGTAGTTTTACATTGAACGTGGAGATTGGTTGAGATATGAAGTTGTTGTGTACAAGAAAATTTCTAAGAATAAAAGAAAGAGGGTGTTGTAAATAAAATATCAAAGAAGCTAGGATGAACTAATATTAAATTTGGCTATTAGGAGAGTGGGGTCTCCTTCAAGTAGGTTCTTGTAATCATCAAGGGTTTGGTGCCTCCAATAGGTTAGTGTGTGAAAATAATGGGAGATTTTATATGGATTGGATAATTATAGTTTTATAATTCATCTTGATGCTTTCTGAGTGGAAACAATAGAGGAATAAGCTTACAATACCATTTTCACTGACAATCCAAGTTTGGAAAATTTTAGGTAAAAAACTTTAGGATCCATTTTTAGGCCTTAAATGAAAAATTTTTATAGTCCCAACCTTAATATGGACCCATATTCCATAATCTGCATGTTGATACATTTCCAATGGTATATGAATAACTTCAACTAGAGCTCACATGAGAATGTTATGTCTCTCAGAATTCAACCTATCGAAATTGACTGCCATAATCTGATAAGATGCCATGTTATCCACCATTACACATGGAAAAGAGGCTATCCACGTGATCATGATGAATAATACTCTATAAGAGTCCATATTGTTACTCTTGTTAAGAGTTAAAGGATTCAAACCTAACCACTAGTAGGCTATTGAGTAGTGTTATAACCTTGACAGTAGGAGGAAAACAGGTTCCATTCTTTCTGAGTGCATTTTGTTCCACAGATGAGTAGAGTAGCCAAGAGGGATAGGGAGGGAGAATAAATATAGGATATGTGCACTATATTAGCCTATGGGCCATATTCCTTCTTTTTACTTGTAACCATTTTTTATTCAAAGAAATAATGTAGTGTGGCCTCACCTTCCACCTGGGATTTCTTCCTAAAGGCTTTCACTCATTATATATTGTGTCAATAATGGTTTGTGAGTTTATATTTCACTATTATATATTTTCTAAAAAATTATAAATTTAATTCGGACAAAATAAACAATAATTTTCATATCCAAAAATCTAAAGAGAAATAAACCCTCATAGTGTATATTTAAGACTTAAGTATAATTTCATCAGATTTTTGTGAAAAAATATCCAGTGGGATGTCCATGGTAGTTTAAAAATCATATTAGTATCGAAGAAATTTTATTTAGGTATATTATGGATATTTTCAGGGGACATAGACCGAATAAGCCAAAATTCATAAAATCGTAGTCATGGATATCAAATCTATGAATAACACTCATGGTCCTACAAAGAAGAGGTTTTTGCAGCTAGAAACAAAATTTGTAAGTATAAACAGTAACATGAATCTCCTCATGGCAGCCCTAACCAATAATCTCATGCTATTTAGAGAAGATGGGTGTTCTAATATAGAGGTTTGATAAGAGGGGAAATCAAGAGATTAGAAAGAAATAGAAAATGAGTCGAAGAAAGGATCTAAAAAATATCAACCCAGTTCATGTGCCATGAGCATTCACAATCCTTGTTAAAAATGGAAGAAAAGTTTGATATAAAATCAAATCACGGTGAGCTTGATTCTCTGAAGCGAAATCAATAGTTGTAGTAATTAGAATTTTATTTTAGTTTTCATCTTATAGAGGAAGAATAAAATATTTCATTTATGTGGTTGAAATTAAAAGGCCATTCCCTAACCTAGTGAGAAAGACACAAGGCAACTTTGAGGTTGGAAGGAGGTCCTCCAATGACTAAGTGGAAGGAATTTAAAACCCTCATAAAGTCACAATTTTACCCTATTGGATATGTAGAGGACCAGTGCATCTAGTGGCACTATTTCAAGAAGAAGCAGAGGAAAAGTGTATAGGAGTACAGTAGAGAATTTAGAAAGAGAGACATAATTTTGGGTATCTCCTGAAAGAACCTAGATGTACTCCTCAAGTATCTATGGGGTATACACAACCATATTCATATGTAAGCGACATTATTCAAGCATAAAACTGTAGATAATTCTTATGTACAATCATAGTACCATGAGAAAATAGGCCTGAAGAAAGGGAAATCAAGTGGATTGAAGTAGAAAGAGAACGAGGCGCTACTAAGGAGGAGAAGAAGAAGTGGAAAGGGGGAAAATTTAGGAAGACATTAGCAACAACACAATAGTGCAAAGACCCCAACAATCACTAGAAGCATGATAAAATTGATGGACATACATAGAAGTGTTGGAAGTTGCATCTAGAGCTTAAACCAAATAAAAAAAGAAAGATAATAAGAAGAAGAATCACATGGCCACTTTTTGAGCAACCAGGTTGGAAGTTTCTTGGTTGTGGATGATAAGATCATATGTGCATCTGTAAAAAAGACCCAATATTAATGCTTTGTTTGACTTAGGATTGTGGGTGAATCTCCTTGTATTAGATTTGGTCAACAAATTTGGATTGTAAGTTCATGATCATCTAAGCGCATATCCATTGGTTTTGGTAAATAAGGATATATAAATAAAGGTAACCAAATAGTGTAAAACTAGATTTACTATCAATGCTAATTTTATTAGTGAAGTACAACTAGATAGAGTCCCCCTCGATGTATGTGGAGTGGTGTTTGGAAGTCCTTACATGTATGTGTGGGATGTAATCTTCATGTGGAGAGCCAACTAGTATTGGTTCGTCAAGGATGGAAAATTGTTTACCATTAATACATACAAAGTCAAGTCTAAAATTTCATTGGTAAGTGCCAACTGTTGGAACACCTAATCCTCCATGGGTAGGTGTCGAATGTGAAAATTCACAATGGAGTCCAAGTTACCTTGGAATGTGAAACCAAGAGTCACACCATTGTACTATAAATGTACGTCATGTATAATGGAAAATAAGAGAGCTACACGCTTATCCTTCATTGTGTGTTGGGTTTCTTGTTGTGTGTGTGTTTATCTTTCTCATATGCCATGTGTGTGTTTAACATGGTGTTTAACATTGTATCGGAGTTGATAAGTTCATAACCAGCTCAACCTTGAGTGAGCCATTTGTGTTTATGGCCTGTGCATATCTGCAAAATTTTGATAATTTTTGCAGCACTCAGAGATTTTTGCAACAAAAATTTTGTTGCATTCATAAAGGTGTTTTGAAGAAGAGCAGCATTGGTTTTGAGAAGGAGCAGCATTCAGAAATTGGCAGCATTCAGAAATTTTTTTTGAAGAAGAGCAGCGGTGGTTTTGAAGAAGAGCAGCACTACGCATCTGAAGGTTCTCTAAATTCTATTTTTTTCTCTGCAATTTTTCTTTTAAATTTCTGCATTGGAGAGCTGCTGAAAATACCATTTTAAAGTGGGTTTCTGAAGAAGAAGTTTCTGGTTTTTTTACTGGAAAAGATTTCTGAGTACTTTTAATTTCTGCATTTTGTCCAATTCTCTGCTGCTGGGCTACTGGAAAAAATTTTGAGTTTTTTTTACCTGTAGTATACCTGTTTCAAAGACTAAACTCCTCTGCTGATGTTTTTAAGTCGATTTCCTATCTCTGCTACTTTAATTTTAAAAAAATAAAAAAATAAAAAAAAATAAACATAGCAACCAGGCCACTCGGGCTTCCCAACTCTGCAACCCTACGGCCTTTCTGCATACACTCCCTCACTTCCCTGAAATCTACACTCCCATCCGCTCTACCCTCACCCTATCGAGCCCATCCCCCTCCCCTGCTACCACCCCCTCCCTGCGCAGACCCACCTTCATCCCATCCCATCCTCCACTCTCGGTCGTCACTCCTTATACCGACTCCCCACCCCCTTACACCCTCGACTCCCCACCCCCTACGCTGCCCCTTATCACTCCACCCTTGGCCCCTCTCCCACGTCGACTCCCCACCCCCTACACTGCCCCTTATCACTCCACCCTCAACCTACAACGAGCCCTCCCTCTCGGCTCACACACCTGGTCGTCCCCTCTGCACGCCGCTTCAACCCAACCCCCACTCCAAATAGTGGCCCCCCACATCCCCTCCATATCCACCCTCATCCCCCTACCCGCTCGCTCCTCCTCACAGCTACGAGCCCTCCCTCACCCATACCTGCTCCCTCGCTTACGCACAGTACCCCAACCCCGCTGCCCCCTCACTGCAGCGCCCTTACACGCTCGACCCACCCCCTCACTCCCCCATGGTCTTCACCCCCCCCCCCCCCTCTCGACACTCGCTCTTACCACAGTCTTTGCCACGGCCTTTGGCCGGCCCCCTCGCAACACCTCCCAATGCTCTCCCTCCTAGCTCGTTGTTCCTACATGGCCTCCCTCTCTCACGCGGCCCTCATCCCACCCCCTCTCATGATCCCCCACCCAACCCAATCCCACAACCCTCACAACCCAACTACCCACAGCACCCAACCCGCCAATACACTCGCCCTCCCCCTTGCTTGGCCTCATGACCCTTCCCTTACCCAGTTTTTTTTAATTTTTAAAATTTTTCTATTTAATTAACCCCTCTCCCTTCCCTATTTTAATTAATCCCTTTTTTAATTAATTCTTTTTGTTAATAAAATTTCCTCCCATTTACAGTTAATACCCCACCCATAAATTCCCTTCCCATTTAAAATTTTTTTCCTCCTTCCATTTTTTTAATTAATCCCAAAAATAATTAATTAAAAAAAAAAAAAAAAAAACAACAGAGAGAGAGGAAGAGAAAAAGTAAACAGCAGAAATGGCATATGAAGCAGATGGATTTTCTACATAACAGAAAAGAGAATTTTTGCATTGTATGATTTATGGCATGGATATAAGGGTGACTTTATCTAAAAAAGATTGACATGTGAAGATGATTTCTTTTTGGTGTCAAACAGCTCTTTGAAGAAAAACAAATCAACTGCCATAAAGGCTTCTTCACAAGTGTTTTGCTGCACTTTTTTGCAGAAATATTGTATTGAACTGACATTGATTTTCATCTTCATTCATAGTTGCAATCAAGACTTGAAGTGTAAATTTGAGTTGTTGGAAAATTTGTTGATTTTCCTCCATCATTTGAGGAGCAGATTTTGTACTTTGAGATTTCCATAGTTGAAGGTTCTTTGGAGTCATTTGTATTTCTTGAAAGAAAGTTGAATCACATTGTAAACGGGTGCATTTTCGGTTGAAGCCAACACCCTTTATTTTTTAGCCTAAGTTGTTGAAAATGGATAAAATCAATGAGGCATTAGAGTTTTTGAATAACCTCATTCATTCCAATGTTGATGATATGATAAAAATGGGCAAGAATGATCTTTGTAATATTCAAAGTTGTTTGCAAGATGCACAAGAAAAGATTGAGTTTTTGCAGTTGGAATCTCAGCTTCAACAAGATGAACTTCAGCAAAAGATTCACCATTCTGAACCTATTTTTGTTCAGAATATTGAGAAGGACTCCCATCAGCAGCAAGTCAGTAAAGTTGAAGTTGATTCACATTCAGTTCCTTGTACAAGAGAAAATTTACATGCAGATGCAGTAGTTCAACCTGTACTTCTCAAGCCCATCATCATACCTTGGGAAGAGCTTGTCCACAACAAGCACAGAACTTGTCTTGGATATGACAAGGATGTGTCCTTTCATATTCCAGACTACACCAAGCCCATCATATTTCAGAGTGTCGGATTCTTGTATGACAGAGTTCCACTGCCAATTTGTTCCCGAATCACGATTCTGCTTCCATGACAACAGTTGGCAAAATGCGACACGCTTGTGATCGAGTTGTCCATATGAAAGATCACTGTTTTGATCTTCATCCATGCAAGCATTGTGGTCGGCACACCCATTCTTCAGACAGATGCTTCAGAAACAAGCCTCCTGCAAGAACAAAGATTCATCTTGGATGGATCGCTTCTTGGCAATGGGCATCAGCAGCCAAGAAGATGTTTAAGTCGCATGTCAGAACATGTTCCATAATATTGAGCAAACTTGCAGTTGAGTTTTTGCCATCATCTCACCTTGTCCCTGACAGGGGGGAAATGGTGGTCATCTACAAGCTTCGAAGCCAGATCAAGCGAGCCTAAGCCACAATCTCTCATTCCATATTCAGAGTTGTAGCCAGAGACACATCAGTTCAAGAGATATTGAGCCATAATTCGTCATTCCAGATTCAGAGATGTAGCCAGAGACACGGATTCCCATGAGCATGCCTTTATTTGGTGGACATCCTTAAACCATCACCTTTGGTTGGTGGACAGCCTTAAACCATCATAGCTTTTAGACCTCCCTTCTTTTAGGTTGAAGGTCTCCCTTTCATATATGAGGGACACTTCCTCTAGCAGAAGCCTTAAGCTTCTTGCCAGCTTTGGTTGAGTTCCAGGAAATGCTTCAAGCATTCCAGTGTTGTTGGTCATCCTTAAACCATCACAGGTTATAGACCTCCCTTATTTTACGTTGAAGGTATCCCTTTTTTATGAGGGACAATTCCTCTCGCAGAAGCCTTCAGCTTCTTGCTAGTTTTGGAAGAGTTCCAGGAACCGAAACAAGTATTGTGTTCCAGTGTTGGTGGTCATCCTTAAACCACCTCTTTTTGAAAACATTTCAGAGAGTTGATTCAGCCCAAGTGCTTCCATGTACACTTTGCATATTTGTATTACAACTCTCTTCTTGGACTCACACATACCCCTTCGGATTAAGGGGGGGAATGTTTGAACACATAATCCTCCATGGGTAGGTGTGGAATGCGAAAATTCACAATGGAGTCCAAGTGACATTGGAATGTGAAAACAAGAGTCACACCATTGTACTATAAATGTACATCATGTATAATGGGAAATAAGAGAGCTACACGCTTATCCTTCATTGTGTGTTGAGTTTCTTGTTGTGTGTGTGTTTATCTTTCTCATACACCATGTGTGTGTTTAACATGGTGTTTAACACCAACAAATATAATAAATTGATTAGTTCTAGCACAAAGTATCTTTTACTATTTTTAAGAGAATATCAGTTTGTAGAATATTCAACAAGAGTAGAGGCATCCCTGGAGGGGTGTACTAAGAAACATAAGAAACAACTTTCAAAGTTGCTACATGAATATAGGGATGTGTTCTAGGATATTTAAAGGGATACCACCCAAGAGGGAAGCAGAGAATGAAATTGAGTTATTATCGAACACCCCATTTCAAAACATTGGGATGTACGGGATGCATGTTATAGAAGTAAGTGAGGTAAATAAATAGTTGTACTATTTACTAGAACAAGGCATTATTTAACCATCACCATGTGGGTAACTCACCATCATTGTGCCAAATAAGGATAGGACATGGTAAATTTTTGTAGATTATAGGTTGTTGAACAAAATTACGCTCAAGAAAAAGTACCCCTTTCCTAAAATAGATGATCTACAAGATCAATTGTAGCAAGAAAAATACTTCACAAAGCTGGAACTAAAGTCTGGATATCACCACGGTCAAGTTAGAGAAGAAGATACTTGCAATATTTCCTTCCAAACATGGAAATGTTTGTAGGTGTTTTTATTTGTTCCATTCATCCTATGAAATGCACCAACTAAATTTATGAGGTTAATGAATGATATAATGCACCCTTATATATATTTATTTTTCATTATATATTTGGATGATATAACGGTATACAATGATTCTTTGGAGGATCACAACGCGCATTTGATGTAAGTCTTGGAGACATTAAAGAAGCACCAACTATTAGAAAATATCAAGAAGTATGAGTTTACATGTCAATATTTGGTGTATATGAGGTATGTGATAGGTGGAGGAGAGTTGAAAATAGATCCTACCAAGATGGAGGACAACATAAAATGGCTAGTGCATACTAATGTTTCTAAGGAAAATCATATCCTCATTTTCATTGGTAAAATAACTACTCCATGCCATAACATCGTGGAAATATTTTCCAGTGAGGGAAGGGTAAGTAGAGGGCCTTTGAGAAGCTAAAGAAAAATATAAAGAAAAAACTTTTTCTAGCATTATCTAACTTGCAACAAAACTTTGAAGTGGAGACATGTGTGAGTGGTACTGATGTAGTGAGCAAGGCACATATGCTACCATTATGAACTATTTCATGGAGTTTTTTTAGCTAACCTAACTATGAGAAGGAACTATATTCATTAGTGAAAGTTTTGAAGAGGTGGAAACATTATATAATGGGAAATGAGACATTAATCCACACATATCACTAGCCACTACAATACCTGCAAGCTTAGAGTAAGCTACAACAGATGATACATTACAATTGGATGGGGTTTCTACAATAGTTTCATTCAGTGACCAAGGAAAAGAAGGGAAACATTAATAAGTTGGATGACATGATTTCAAGGCCACCCACATCAAAGATCAAATCTTTGGGAACTCTAATGCACATGGATCCATTCACCCATTATGCATATAGAGAGTCATATTGAGAGGATGATGACATTAATGGGATGTTTCAACAGTTATAGAGCTAGATACATGTGAGTGATGGTGACAACACAATTTCCTACCATATGTAGGACATGTTACTCTATAGGATGGATAAGTTATGTGTTCCTAATGATGAGTGATTGAATTTTATTAGAGAGGCTCACACCTCTAAGGTTGCAAGGAATTTTGGTGTAGGGAAGACAATGGCCAACTTGAAAAGGTGTGTGTATTAGTCCATTGTTATAGGCCATTTTTTTACATCCGATTAGTGAGCCCCCTAATGGGATCATTCAACATCATATTCTCCATTTTCATCATATTTCACAAAACCCTAGCGCCATGTACCTTTCATCACCCAGAATTTCAGCCCTAAAATACATCATCTGAGCTAGTTTTAGGACCAACACTCCCTGTAAGCCTACTGAGTTGCGACCACCTACCTACCTAGGCGTTGGTTCTTGAAATATGGAAGAATGATTAGGATTTTGGAAGCTTTACTTTCTAGGATTTTCTAGAATTTTTTTCAATCGCTTACCTTGGATTAAACATCCCGATCCTATCCTACCCTACTTTGGATTTTTCACCACTTATAATTTGATCCTATCCCTACATCAAAGGTGGATCTAAAACCGTAGAATGGTAATTGGATAATAACTCCCAACTTACCTTAATCTCCTATATATTTACCATCTTGCTTATGCAAAGGTTAGAATGAAAAATAAATGAATAGTTGGCTTTCGAGAAACTTTGCCCTTATGCTACTATAGTGAGTGGTATTATTGTTGAGATTGCAACAAGATGATGAGCTTAGTGGAAAGAATTGGCCTTCACTAAGTGGGCCCGCAGGCTATTTTTGGTGCAAAGTCTATTTTTAGACATATGGATCATGTTCTATGAGTTGCAGGATGCTATTTATGGATGGTTGGTCAAGTCGGAAAAAATAGATGGACTTCTATTTTTAGACATATTGGGTGGAATCTATTTTTAGATTGCCAGTCTAAAAATAGATATGTCGAATATTATTAGATCTTAATAATATTTGGACTATAAACATTATCTTATTCTCTTGTAGCACCTCATTTAAGTGCACAGATGTGGCACAGGAGCTGACAGAAGGAATTATGCTATTCCTGAGGGTTATGTGGAGCTATTTCATGGATACTTCAGTTAGAACTCATGTGACATAGTTTGGTGGAGTTGATTGAGGAAGTTAATGGAGCTGTGTTCATTTTAACTAATCTAAACATAGTTGAGCTATTTGTATCTAGTTTAAATAACTGATACAATTAGTGAGAGTGGTGTGAATTAATTATTAATTAATTAACTAATTATAAACTCATTAATAAACTAAAGAATACATCAGTTAAATTCAGTGCATGGACAGTTTCAGTGGAGACCAGTGCAGAGATAGGTGAAAGAGCAGGTTAGCTATCAGTTGTGACTATACTGTTGCATATTTGCAACAACCAGTGATTGGAGAAGCCCATGAGGATTGCACAGTACAAGCCAGGTGGTTCAAGTTAGTTAATGAGCCATCCTACAGCATTCATTACGCAATAGAGGCTGGCTATCAGGTGGCAGAGATTGGAGCATGTGTTTTTTTACATATAGCTTGATTAGTGTGTAGAAATTGGAGGTTGTGCTGAGAGCTTGTGAGGAGATTTGTACAATGATTGTTACATGATCTCTATGACATATAATATACAAATAGTTGGGGTTTTCAGCTTTAATCTTTCTCATGAAATACTGTGTTCATATGTGTGATTGTTTATGGTTTTAATGTGCGCATGCGATTGTTTTCATTTCCGCAATTAATGATAAATGGAAGAAGAGATTATGTATTGTGCATGAAGTTAAAATAGTTTGTGATTAGGAGAATATCAGTGGATAACATATCAGTTACTCAAATTTCTACATAGTATTAGAGCGATATTTATCATTGGAGCAATTGCAAAACATTGAAGCGGTTGAGTTTTGAGTTGGTGGAATTCGAATTTGCAGCAGTGTTTTCTTGGTGTCAAAGTTGAGATGTCTTTCAAAGGATTTTGATTAGAGTATGCCCTTGAGGGTGGCTCAAATTATATTGCATGGAAGGACAGGATGGAGGCGGTGCTGGATGACAATGGGTTAAAGGAGTTCATAGATGCAGAGATTCCAAAACCTACTTCTAGTGATGCTGCCGTACTTGACGCATGGCAAAAGAAGACAGCAAAGTGTCGAAGGATTCTTTTTGAAGGTGTGAAGGATCACATAGTGTCCAGCCTTCATGGTAAAGCTTCTCCATTCTTGATGTGGAAATCTTTGATAGATTTATTTCAAAGCAAGAGCGACCAGAGGAAGTTGGTGCTCAAGGATAAACTTAGAAACATAAAAATGGAGAAAGGCGACAGTATGCCCAAGTACCTCACGAAGTTCGTCCAATGCAGGGATGAGTTGGGAAGTGTGGGGGTTACTGTTGATGACGAGGACTTGGTGAGCTTGGCTCTCCTTAGGCTTCTGAAGATTTGGCATTCCTATTAGGACTCTGTCAATGGTCGGGAGAAATTTCCAGGATGGGAGCGACTTTGGTCGAATCTTGTGCAAGAGGAGATAAGGCGAAGTACCATGGACGGATCTTCATCAAAGAACTCTGATGAAGAAAATTGTGCTTTGGCTGCCAAAGCAAGGAATGGGAAGAGCAAGAAGAATGCTTCTCAATCCAGTGCAAAAGGCAAGAAGCAGGACATGTCCAAGGTGAAGTGCTTTCACTATCACCAACACGGACATTACGCCACTAATTGTCCACAGAAGAAGAAAAATAAGCAGGCTGCTGGATCTGCAGCTGGAGAGGCCTTAGCCTCGCAGTTTGAGCTATATTTTTTGTTGATCGCATGCTTGGTCTCAAGTGTGATGGGTTCAGTGTGGTTTCTTGACAGTGGTGCGTCTTTTCACATGACAGGAGATAGAGATTTGTTTACTGATCTGGATGAGAAAGATCTTGGAGTGCACATCGAGATGGGCGATGATGGTAGATACAGTGCTACCAGTATCGGTACCATTTCCTTTGAGAGGGAGTCTGGTAAACCATTCGTATTAAAGCAAGTGATGCATGTTCCAGGATTGAATAAGAATATTATCTTTTTGGTGATGTTAGAAGACAAGGGATATGATGTTGTCTTTAGCGAGGGAAAGGCTTTCCTGCGCATTAAGGCAACTGGTGAGACCCGGAGGATAGGGGTTCAAGTTAAGAACCTTTATCAATTGCAGTTAGATGGTTGTGCAGTAATGGTAGGCAAGGCAGAAGGAGTGGTGAGTCGGGATGATGGTGAGTTGTGGCACTAGAGATTGGGCCACCTTCACCATGGAGCTTTGAAGATACTGCAGCAGATTTCTACTGGGCTTCCTAAGGGTACTCTTGCACAATCAAGTCAATGCAAGGGATGTACCTTGGGAAAATTTGTGAAAGCCACCTTTCATGAGAAGGATAGTCACGGCACGACGATGCTTGAGAGAATTCACACAGACGTTTGTGGACCTTTCTCAATAGATTCGACAGCAAAGAACAGGTAGTATGTGATATTTCTCGTAAGTGTTGGATCTTCTTCATGCAAAAGAAGAGTGAGACATACTCAAAGTTTTGTGAGTTCAAGGCACTGGTTGAGAAAGAATCGGGGAAGCTGGTGAAGGCTCTTAGGAGCGACAATGGTGGTGAATTCATCTCCGGCGAATTCAAGGACTTTTGTAGCGCAGAAGGAATTCGAAGAGAGCTCATAGAACCTCATAACCCATAGCATAATGGGGTTGCTGAGCAGAAGAATAGAACGATCGTGGGTGCTGCACGGGCGATGTTGAATGATCAAGGCCTTCCCATACACTTGTGGGCTGAGGCATGCAATACTGCAGTATATGTGCAGAACCGTTGTCCTCACAGGATACTTGGCATGAGTACACCCGAGGAGGCGTTTTCTGGTAAGAAGCCTGATATTTTCCATTTGAGGATTTTTGGTTCACCTGTTTACATTCATGTGACGAAGGATGCCAAGAAGAAGCTGGAGCCGACTGCAGAGGTTGGGATATTTGTGGGGTACATTGATACACCCCACAAATATCATGTGTATTTTCTAGACAGTCACAAGACTGTTGTGCAACAGGATATCAAATTTCATGAGGAGAAATCCATGAAGTGTTCGCTTGAGAGGGAGCCACACTTGCATGCAGATGAGGAGCTATAAGTTCCTAAGGATGAGTCTCTGGATGTGGATTAGCCACAAGAGGAGGTTCATGGAGTGGAAGAGACCACTCATGTAGCACCAACCATCAGAGGGCGGAAGCGCACTACAGAAGTTGAGTGACTGGCTCAAGATGCAGAGAGGATTGTAGGAGCACCTACATCACAACGCAGACAGAGACAATCACCTGACCAGTATACTGGATACATGGCTCTTATGAGCAAGTGTATCATGACAGAGTCATCCTCTTTCGAGGAAGCTGTGGAGGATCCCGCATGGGTAGATGCCATGGTGGAAGAGTATGATTCGATTGTCAAAAAAAGTGCATGGGAGATTGTCCCAAGGCCGGAAGGGAAATCAGTGGTGGGTTCAAGATGGATCTACAAAGTGAAGCAGGAAGCTGATGGGAGTGTGGAGAAGTACAAGGCAATATTTGTTTCCTGAGGCTTTTCACAGATTGAGGAGATCGATTATGAGGAGACCTTTGCACCTGTCACAAGGTATTATTCCATACAGACGATTCTTGCTCTCTCAACGTAGATGGGGTGGCACATTCATCAAATGGATGTGAAGACTACGTTCCTCAACGAGGTGATTGAGGAGGAGGTGTACATAGAGTACCCCGAAGGTTTCGATATCTTCAGGAGCAAGTCGCATGTGTGCAGGCTCAAGAGAGCACTGTATGGGTTGAAACAAGCACCTCATGCTTGGTACACACAGATAGATAGTTATTTCACCAGACTTGGATTCTCCAAGAGTGAGGCGGATCCTAACCTATACCAGAGGGTGGTGGAGGGTATGTTTCTGATCATTGTACTTTATGTAGATGATTTGATTTTGACAGGTGATGAACTGTTGATACACTCATGCAAGGCTGATTTTGCAAAGGAGTTTGAGATGAAGGACTTGGGCCTCCTTCATTATTTCCTGGGATTGGAAATTTGGCAGCGCAGTGATGGACTATTTTTTTCTCAAGGAAAGTATGCCCGGGAGATACTGGAGAAGTTCAACATGCATGGCTGCAAGCCTGTTGATACTCCTCTTCCTGGTGGATGGAGGAAGGAGGATGCTACTTCAGTGGAGGTAGTGGATGCCACTGTTTATCGACAGTTGGTGGGGTCGCTTATGTATCTTTTCAATACACGACCCAACATATGCTATGCTGTTAACCAGCTTTCACAAGCTATGGTTAAGCCTACCAAGCTCTACTGGAAGGCAGGCAAGCATGTATTGAGATATCTCAGAGGCACATCAGGATATGGATCATGGTAAAGATAGGAGGATGAGTTGAGGCTGGATGGCTTCATAGACTGGTATTATCATATCAGAGATTGTGTGCAGCGGAAGATCATGTTCCTTTCATATATTCCCACGGAGGATCAGGATGCTGATATCTTGACGAAGGCACTCACCAGGAGCAAATTCGAATACTACATAGGTAGGATAGGGGTGGAAGATAATCCTTATCTTGTTGAGAGGGAGTGTTGAGATTGCAACAAGATGATGAGCTTAGTGGAAAGAAGTCGCCTTCACTGAGTGGGCCCGCAGGCTATTTTTGGCGCAAAGTCTATTTTTAGACTATGTCTATTTTTAGACATATGGATCATGTTCTATGAGTTACAGGATGCTATTTATGGATGGTTGTTCAGGTCAGAAAAAACAGATGGACTTCTATTTTTAGACATATTGGACGGAATCTATTTTTAGATTGCTAGTCTAAAAATAGATATGTCGAATATTATTAGCTCTTAATAATATTTGGACTATAAACATTATCTTATTCTCTTGGAGAACTTCAGTTAAGTGCACAGATGTGGCACGGGGCGTAGGGGGAAGGGTACTTAGATTCACGGGGTTATGTGGAACTGTGCATGGATACTTAAATTTTGACTCATGTGACGAGTTTGGTGGAGTTGATTGAGGAAGTTAATGGAGTTGTGTTCGGTTTTTAACTAATCTAAACATAGTTGAGTAGATGCTATCTGATTTAAGCGATTGTTGATTGTTAAATTAGTGAGAGAGTTGTGAATTAATTATTATTAATTCACTAATTATAAAATCATTAATCAACTAAAGAATACATCAGTTAACTTTAGTGCATGGACATTCGGTGGAGACCAATGCAAAGATAGGTGAAAGAGCGCATATTGTTAATTATCAATTGTGACTATCTTATTTGCATATTTGCAACGACCAATGATCGGAGAAGCTGAGGATTGCGCGAGTACAAGCCGGGTGGTTCAAGTTATTTAATGAAACCATCCTACAACATTGATTCGCAATAGAGGCTATCGTTAGAGGAGATTGGAGCATGTGTTTTTCTAGATCTAGCTTGATTAGTGTGTAGCAATTGGAGATTGTACTGAGAGCTTGTGAGGAGCTTTGTATGATGATTGTTACATGATCTCTATGACATATAATATACAAATAGTTGGGGGTTTTCGTCTTTAAGCTTTCCCATGAAATACTATGTTCATATGTGTGATTGTTTATGGTTTTAATGTGCGCATGCGATTGTTTTTATTTCCGCAATTAATGATCAATGGTAGAAGAGATTCTGTATTGTGCATGAAGTTAAAATAGTGTGTGATAAGGAGAATCTCGGTGGATAGCATATCAGTTATTCAAATTTCTACAATTATCTCACACATGAGGGTGATTGGAGGTGCATATTGTGACAAGGAAACGACAAGTTAACAACTTGGAGGAGCTCTTATGCAAGATCAATGACTACTTATGGTTGTAATCTCCTTTTATTTATATTAATGCAAATAATTCTTTATTTTCCTAGATGTGATGTTGATTCATATATTTCAATACCATGTTGACTATTGAATAGCATATTTATATGATACTGCCTAAATATCATAGTTTCTTGGCTTATGTTATCTGACTGTGCAAGCCCTAATTTTGGAAATCATAGCTAGAATTAGAGCTTCCAAGCTGAAGAAGGAGAAAAGTGTGTGGCAGGTTCTAGGTAGGCCTCGCCCTGCCATATATTTACTTTAAGGAAAATAATTGGGTTCCTTATCTCTCTGTTGTTCTAGGGTGACCACCAAAGCTAGGGGAGATACTTTTGTCTGCAATCATAAATCCCTTATAACAAACTGGCGACCATACTGAGGATGAGAGTATTCCCTTAACGGTTCTCCTTTTCCATTGGGTTTTATTACCTCCTTGACAGACCTTTGTTGTATCATCCAACCAAGAACAGACCTAGGAAGTCGTTTCATTCAACATTTTTTTCAATTATTGTGCCAGAATCCTCTTTCCCAGGCCCAATGCTCCCCCAATTCCTTTAACAAAGTTTTGAACCTCACTCAGGCCCACTCTATCCCAGTGTTGCAAAGCATTGTTACCTCCTTTGCACCAGTGTTCTCCCCTATCTGTTCATAAATATTTCCTTGGTTTTTGAGCCTATCTTTCATCAACCTTCTTTAAGATGAAATTCCATGAGTATTAAGTGTATTGTGGTCTCTCTAGAACCTTCATTGGTTTTCATTTGTGTTTTTTTTCCTTTGGTAAGAATTGGTTTTGATTTTTCTTTGTTCTTATCATTTGGTCACTTGAAAACTTTTTTTTTTTTTTTTTGACCGCTTGGATGAATTTTTCTTTGAGTCCTCACTCTAAAAATTGTAATTGAATCAGTAATCAAACATTTGCACATTATTTTTCTTTATTCTTGAAAATTAAGTGTGGTGAAAAGAAAAATTGTGCATTGGAATTTAGGGTTTTGTATGTGCATTATTATAGAAACAATTGCATCGAAAGGGAAATTTCATATTTCATATTGTTTGATACATATTGTGTTTTTCATATTGATTTTTTCTTCCCTTCCTTAGCTAGATTTTCATTGAAAGAGAAATGATTTCTATTTTCGTAGCTAGATTTTCATTTTAGGATATTCAGGTGACATTTGTGGTGAGACCTAAAACTATATCTTAATCAAATATCAACAGTCAAATTTATTGAATCAACCTAAGGATAATTTGTAACATTACCAAAAATATTTAGAGGTCTAGGATAGAGATTTTTTCTGACATTGTTAAATGTATAAGGTGTCGTTGTTTGACAGCGTTGCATCCCGGGGGTGAAATCATGTTCTATGTATGTAAGTGTATAGGATCGTTATCAATGTACCTTTGGGTATATCAGATGGCACTCCACGTATGACGAGTATATGGAAATGATCTCATCTAATGGTTATGCATTAGACAACAATACTACAGACTGTAATCCCATGTACAATTGAGTATATTTTGGGAGTCCACTATAGGTTTCTATCCATCCATAGGTAACTGAGTATGGTGATTTATATATCATAATACACCGAGCACAACATTCAGGGAGATTGGTTTCCATACATTAAGTCCTTGTTTCACAAAGGTATATATTATAGTTCATGGTTGCTGAGTAATCCTTTATGCCTATATTACCCTCTCTTTTTTTTATTTATTTTTTTGTTAATAAAATTTATTATCTAACGTGGAAGAACAAAATCCCCCTCCCCATATTTTGAATAGAATGAAAAATAATCCTCGTCTTCCTCTAGAGGCTACTCTTAACTTACGTAAAAAAATAAGAAAACACAAACTACCGAATCAAGAAATTCAAGAACTACTTTTGGCCCTCCTCTTCATACTAATCTACTAGAATAATCTATCCCCTATAGTTCTGAACCCGAGATTACATCTACTCTTGTTGGTGACACTAACACAATCAAAACAGAAGTCCCTGAAACTTTGTTACCTGAGGTCATTGAACCTGATCTTCTTCAGTCAAAAACTTTGTTTACTGAAGTTATTGAACCTGAGGAGCCTCAACCATCTTCACCTGATTCTTTGGGACCTTCCTCTTCTCTTCCTTTGTCTCATACATAATCAATATATCTTGGACCCGACAAAGAACCTCTTCCATACTAAATTTTGTGTATTGAAGAGATCCCGCAATAAGATCCTAATCCTTCTACTCCTGTTCATTGTGAAGGGATTCATTTTTATCAAACCAAGCCTTTTCCACCGCTTCAAACTCTAAAAAAATCTCCTTTACCCGATTCTTTCGGCCTATCTACGGATCTCTCATGAAAATATTCATTAGGATTGTCAAACATGACTGGAACTGATTCAAACTCCAAACCCATTTCCACCACTATGGTTGATACATCAAGTGTAGCTTCCTAATATATGTTTGTGAAATCACCAGAAACTCATTTTTATGGTGGCCCATTCATCCCACATAGTTATCAGTCATTATATGGTACCTTTTTTGGTGCGGCTTGCAGTCCTTGGACCTCTCCCATGTCATCTAATTCGGGAATAATTTATGTTACTTATCTTATGAATGCCACACAATCTTCTCCTCTCCCTTAGACTACACCTAAAATAGAGCAACAAGATGGTCCTTATATTAGTGGAAAAATATACCCTCAACAGCATAACTCTCCTTATGTTATGTATCTTCCATCTGGATCACACTTTCCTCCATCATCCTCTCCTCATTTTGCAGGGGGGAAACATGTTGTTGGTATGCCTCAATGTGGTAATCCACCTAATTATATTCCACCTTATCCTAGAATGGTCACCAATGTTTGGAAACCTACTTTACCCGTTCAACTGGGTTCATTTTGGGAGAAATTTTTGAATCCTCAAACTACACGATCCTCATCGCAAATTCATATCCATCCATCAGCATATCAACAAGCTCTAATACATGTGATCTAACCTTTACAACCTATTCCAACGATATCTAGCTCTCCCCGGGTACTGCTTAGTCAAATTGTACAAGGTGCCTCATCTTCTCAATCGCTTGCGGAAGGTACTCCTCAAGTTTTGGTAGGTCAAATTGTTCAAAATTTGGCATATTCTCAATCGAACCCACCATAACAAGGGGAAATATATTCCCCTATCGGGAAACAATATGGACCTCATCACACACCTTTTCAAGGCCAGTAGATCTAGACCCAACCAGTCCAATAGCTTTATCATCATCCTGGGGCTAGGAAACAAACTCACTTGTATGCTGGTTATCAAAATCCTCCATATCCTGGTAACCAGGTTCCTTATTATTATAACCCTCCTTATCCAAGAATTAAGATACCCATTGCAAAGGTTTTTCCTTCTTATCTAGGTCATCCCCCTTCAGAATTTAATCGGCATTTTCCTTTTGTGGCTGCTCTTAAATTACCTAACTTAACTAGACTTACTAATGACCCCATTGCTCATTCGCCATGGTGGAAAATTATTCACACCAAGTTTCCTTATGATGTCCCAAAATTCAATGGGAATCCTAGAGAAGACACATCAACACATGTCATGACGTATCATCTATGGTGTTCAACTAACTCCCTCAATGATGACTCCATTCAACTTTGTATTTTCCAAAAAATACTTATAGGTACTACAACTAATTGGTATATTGAGTTACCTAGAGAATTGTTTCACAATTTCAGCACTTTATCCATCACCTTCCTCACACATTTCCAATTACCCATCAGATACTAAATTGGAACGGAACTATTGGCTAACTTCAAATAACCATATTCCACTCTCATTCATGAGTGGAGGTGTCTTCATCGATTGGTGAAGACCTTTGTTCCCGATCAATTGTTAGTGGAATGGTTCGTCAAACCTCTATTAGATTCCATAACAGAAGATGTGGCCAAAGGTGGATTTGTGACAGAAGAGAAATTTATTTCTTGTGATTAATATTTAGATTTGGTTTATACTCAATTAAGTACACTCTATGATAAGATACCAAACACTCTAAGACCTTCAAACATTGTTTCTATTCCACCTGGTAAATAATATCATGTCGTTGATGGAATTATTGGTTCTATCAGTGGGTGAGTAAACCATATGGTATTTCTCTTTCCTCTCTTGTGCAAAGCCCTCAATCCCACGCTCCTATGGCTTCTTCTTTTGAGATATATTCCATTTCATCTAATAAAGGAAAGTCTCAACAACCTAGAAGCAAGAATAAAGGTAAAGGTAAGAAAAATAAGGATTCATTTCTGTAGGATAAACAAACTAATTTTTCTTCTGATGAGAAACAAAAGCCTTGATACCCATTCTTGGTTTACAATGAGGATCAATTTACACGTGATTTTTTGCATTGCATTGAAGTGAACCAATTTCCTAAATCATCCACTTCTCCACTATGTTGACTGGCCTGTTTCCCAATTAGGAGACTCATATGGTTGCTTGGGACCCCTCTTCCTTTAATACAATTTTGATTCTTTCCTCCTCAAAGATAAAATATGATGTTTTGGTGGCCACTCGAAATAAATACTATGGTAATGCAAATCCACCAAATGGTCAGGCTACTGATCAACCTACCAGTTCAGCGGCGACCTCATCTGATTCCGTTCCACCTCCAGAATTGACTATTAATCCTCTGAAGGGTGTTGTCCATAAGTATTCTTACAACCCTCATTCAATAGATTCCCAAAATTATATTGTAGTTGAAGACTTGGTTTAGTCTCCATAAACTATGTCAACTCTTGAGGTGTTGTAAAATTTCCCCGCCCAAAAGAATGCCTTCTTATTGTTTATCGGATGTATGGACCCATCGTATTCCAACCTAGTGGTTTTCTCCCATGAAAACTATACCCCTTGGCTTCCAGCCAGTTATATTTTATGGTTCAAGTCACTCTCCATGGTAAAAACATTCATCGTTATATTGTGGATGAGGGAGCCTTGACCTACATCATCTCCATGTCTTGCTGGAAGGTGATCAGCTCACCTCAACTGAATCAATCGACCACCACATTAAAAGCCTTTTATGGAAGTACATATAAACTCTGTGGTATTTCGAATTCCCTCCAAGTGGAACTTGGGGGAAAAAATTTCTCCATTGGAGTAGAATTTATTGACAGACCTCTTGATTATAATCTTCTATTGGGACTTACATGGGTTTATTCTATGGATGCCATCATTTCAACTTACTTTTGAATAATCACCTTCCCTAATAAAAGCAAGATCATAGCCATAGATAAACTCAACTTATTTTCCTATGATTCCAATGTTACCAGAAGTGTCCCTCTTGTAAGGGAAGCCCTCCATTCCTATCAGCATGTTGGAGTTGTATTATTGAAGGATTCATCACTTATGGGAAATTTTTCACTCCCTCCTCCTTCCCCTTCCAACTCCCCACCTTTGGTTTCTTATATCTATATGATATCATCCTCTACGATCCTAGATGATCCATGGATTATACCTAGTGAAACTAACATCCAAAGTTTGGTGACTGAATTTCACTTAGCCCTGTTTAGCAACATTACAAAGACATCTACTCAGCTTGTGCAACCCATAATTTTTGTTCCATCAATTGGGTATATTGATCGTTGGATTATGGCACACCCTCTTATCCTTTCTCACTTATATTCTCAACCAAAAAAATCATCCTGGATATCATGATGTTAGACGACGTGTCATGGGACAATAATCATCATTGTTCCTCCTTTCCCAATTCCATAGAAGATAATTTTAGTGGTTTGTACCTACCTCATTTTGTCAAACCCTCCACGAATTTTGTTTCCATCAATGAGACCGAATCTAAAAATAATCTATCGAATATCTAAGAAACAACTCCTCTCTATATTTCAATCAAACTAGGAATAATATAAAATATTCACATTGTAGCATCTTGTACTTCATCTGAAATCAAGATCTACCTAGCCCTTTTTTGTGAATTTACATATGTCTTTTCCTATATGTATGAATAGATTCTAGGTATCAACACAAACGTAGTGGTGCACGAAATTAAAATTTGTCCTGATGCCAAACTTGTCTGGAAACTCCTCCATCTAGTCCATCTTAAAAAGGCTGCCAAGATAAAATTTGAAATTGAAAAGATTCTTCAGGCTGGTTTCATCTACCCCATTCCTTTAACCGTTTGGGTTTTAAACGTTGTCACTGTCATGAAGAAACAGTGCTTGATTTGAGTATGTGTCAATTATCGGGATGTTAATAGATCATGTCCAAAAGATAACTATTTGACCCCATTTATGGACCAAAATTTTTTATGACTGCGATGGTTGTGATATTTTTTCGTTTATGGATGGGTTCTCGGGCTACAATCAAATCAAAATTCTCCCAACAAACCAAACTAAGACTGCACTTATCTATCCATGGGGTAATTTTTTTTATATAAAATTCCCATTTTGCCTCGAGAACGGAGGGACCATGTTTCAACGTGTGTTGGATTTTTCTTTTCACGACATTAAGAATATCATGAAAACCTATTTGTATGATATCCCTGCTCATTCTAAGCATCGAGTTGATCACCCACTGCATTTACGAGCCATTTTTATCTGTTTTAAACATTACAAAAATTGACTTAACCGGTACTATTGGAGCGGGGTCCCCTAGCCGCAATTTTGGTCCAATTTTGTAATATTTTGTAATAATTAGTCTAGCGCAAGGGCTTTGGGGTGTTTCAAAGCACCAAATTAATTGTAATGGGTCAAAGGGTAGACCAAGATTCCGCAAACCACAGTTTGTGGACCATAGAGTAGCATGGGATAAGATGATATAAATAGATAGATGAGTTGAAGTCTATAGGTAAGTTTTGATCTGATCAAGCTTGGATACGAATCTATGGAACTATTGTGTGGATTTTCTGGGTAAGGGCTCCTACTGGTTGTGCTATGTGCAGACCCCACTGGCTATGTGCGTAGGCAAGTAAATAAAGTCTGTAATTTGGATCTACATATGAATGAATGAGAAATATTGTTTTTGTGATACCTAAATAATCTGTGTTATGATTATTGGTTGCGCTTTATGATAATTCTGAGTTCATGTATGCTTCTGAATATTAATTGTTTATTCATGCGCACATGGATGTCATGCTTAAGAAGGAAATGAATGCATAGATCTGGCTGTAATTATCTTGTTGCATCTGATTACTGAGTTGTTACATATGATTTTGGGCTTCGCTTGGGTTATTTCGCCAATATACTTCTAAGGGTTTTTGGCGTTAGGGCCTCTCCAGCACAAGTCGATTAGGTCTGAAGGGACCCACTTCAATTAACTTTCTCTCTCTTAGGGTGCAGAAACCTGGTCCCAACACCCTCCCATACTACTTCGGGTGAGACTTTGACCTGCACAAGAAGGCCATTTCCGAAAGGGCTAGTAGTACAGGGGTTTGTTGGTAAACCTTAAAACCGAACCTGGGTTAAGACCCCTCAAACCAAAAAAAAATTCCATTTCTGGGACCGGGAGCATTTTGAGAGAGAGATCAGGTAATGCCACAGGGTCATTAGCATCCATTGAAGCCTGAACTCGAGGATTGGTTTGAAAAGTAGATTCAGGAGTTTTCCCTAAAAGGGAATAGAAGTAAGAAGCCAACGGCCAAAGAGTGGAAGAACAAGTACATTTTTACATAAGTGCATGAAATATTCTTCATAACCTTCACACACAAACTACAGGAGTGGCTGGCAATGTTGGCAGAGTTCCAGACCTATTGGAAAGACGATCAGGTCACACAATGGACCCCTGAATTGATCCAACAGTTGGAGAAGGTTGATAACAAGATCACCCAGACTGTAGATCACTAGGTTGATCGTGTTTTGGTAGGATTTTTAACAGATTTTGCAGTTGATCAGTTTGTGTCCTATTCTAAAGCTGAGCGAAGGTTTTTCAAAGGGTTTAGAGGTAAGTTATTGCAAACATTGTCGTTCCTAATTAAGATGTTATTATGAGAAAAGGGTGTCATGTATAGCCACATCAAGTGAATGATCTCTGATTAAATTGGAAGCATGACACGAACCAGCAAATATTACTGGATTAATCAAGAAGGGGATAGATCAGTATACAACCCCCTAAGGGATTTTCCTGACTTCAACCAGGGTGGGTTTGCGGACATAGAAACTAGCCCCTCGGCTACGCCACTGTCGAACTCACGTAAGGGTAAGAATTCTCTTACCCCACCTCTGCCACCTCCTATAGACGATATGGTTGTGCACATGAATTTACCCACCTTTAAGGGTGTAGGGGACGAGGATATGGATCGATTTTGGTTTTTAGTAGAGTTGGTATGGATTGCGTAGAATATTAATAATGATGTTGTCAAGAGAGCGCAACTATCCATATCCTTTGAAGGAAGGGCCCTGGATTGGTTCATGGGATACATTGGTTAGCACGTGAATCCTTCAATACAAGACATTAAGGATGCCCTAAAGCAATAGTTATGGAAGCCTAAGTCATACTCTCAATGTGTGGTCAAATTGAAATATTTTAAGTAGGGACCTACAAATTCCATCTAGGAAGCTGACCAATGGCTGAGAAAATTCATCAGTGATGGAGGATTTGTCTATTAAGACAAACAACAGAAGGAGTGGTTTATTGCCATGATGTTACCACATCTTCTCAGACCTATGGTACAACAGAAGATCGACTCCTAGGAAGAAGCCCTGGAGATTGCCATGAAGCTGGAAGCTGCACCAAGGGATGACACTCAATTTGTGGCACTACATATCCAGAACCAACTAGAGGTGATGCACTTAGAAATCAAAAATTTTGAAGAGATTGGGGAAAGGAAGCTAGCACGGATGTCTGGTGCATACTCTGTAGGGTATCAGGCAACACTAAGGATCAATTCCCTCTGCTGTCAGAATATTTGTAGGTTGGGGGACCAGGTCCTCTACACCCAAGAGACATGGTTGGACCGAGTACCCCTGCACTGTGGTGCGCCGAATTTTGGGTAGCAGGAAGAAATTATATGGATCATTGCCCACGACTAGGTGCTTATGTCCCAGAACTGAAGCAACAATGGTACAGATTCTACTCGTAAGTGGGTCATGATGAGCACAACTTCTGAACATTCAACCTAATTATAGATAGGGGAAACCTGTACAGGGTACAGGTTGACCCTTCATTGCCAGTATCTCCCTCTGGGCGAGGAGGATCCCTTGCAAGAGGTCGGGGAGGAGGGAGAGGCAGAAGAACAGGTCGAGGACGAGGGCAAATAATTTTCTACAACTTTGGGGATGTGGGAAATTATTCAAGAAACTGCCCGAACCCTGTGCACCAATCCTGCAGATATTGTAGATAGTTTAACCATGTCTTTGAATACTATCAGGTGTTGATAGCAAATATGCAGGACAAACATTATACACCCATGTAGAATGTACAACAAGTTAAGTTGGAACTACGGGATGATGGGATAAGTACCAATATAATTCCACGCAGTGGAATTTCCACTAGAGGAGCTAAGGAAAAAGTCGTGCCTGAACCACTGATCAAGAAGCCTTCTGACAAAAGTGGGAGCCTCGACTTGCAGAAGGATAAAGAGACCTTCGTTGAAGCTAGGAAGGACTTTGTTAAGAATGAAGCTTCCACCTCAAGGACTTCGGTGGATCCAAAATTAGATGAAGCAGTTAAGCCATTTCTTCAGGTATGTATGATATTAATGCACAACTAGAAGGAAATGGAGAATCTCCAAGCATTGATAAACAATGGCGCAAAAAAGGGTGCTCCACAATCATAGGTTAAAACTGTAAACATACTTTATAAGAACAAGAAAATTACTGGTCGGTTGATGCGTATGACTGCGCAGATTGGATATTATGTAATGGATCAAGTCATCCTTGATTTAGGATCGGATGCCAATGTCCTGCCTAAAAAAACCTTACAGAGGATGGGAGAACCCAAGATGGAATGGTCCACTTTTTAGTTGCGAATGGCTAACCAACAGAAGATCATCCCACTAGGAAGGTTGCCGAAGGTTGTGGTAGATATTGTGGGAGTTAAAGTTTATGCAAATTTTGAGGTAATCCAAATTGTGGATGATGCAAACCCTTATCCTGCGCTCTTAGGTCTAGACTGGGCTATTGACATGGGAGGTATCATAAATTTGAAAAGGATAAGCATGGTCTTTCAGAATGATGGTACGTAGGTAATAGTCCCCCTAGATCTAGCAGAAGGTGAACGATATACAGAACTGGTGCATGAGGAGGAGGATGTTGATCACATTTACAAACTAACTGCCTGGGATGATGATTGGATCAAACCCATAGCTAATGGAATTTTTTGTTGGGAGAAGGAAAACGCATGTCTCGTAGACTCAGATGGTGAGATTGAAAATTGGCAGAACCGGTTGCATGACATATCTACGTTGTGGTGCCTTAATATCACAAGGAGCTTCTGATGCATCCCCTCAGAGGTAAGAGAACTATACTACTTTGATGGTTCTAGTAGTGTTAAAGAATTTCTTAAAGCATGCAAAGTAGATTTCCCTGAAGAATGGAGATTTTGGGCACTTGACTTGGTTATGCACGCAACCCATGCGCAATGGTGGGAAACCCATAAGGGGGATTTTTAGAACTGGTAGGAGTGCCGAAAAGTTATGATCCTACAATTTGAACCTCTAGTCAACCCACCCATGGAGCTCTTCTCTGGTTGTAATATTCCCTAATGGGAAAAGCATGAATATAGTCCAAAATGATGGAACAATAACGTAGATCATCATTTATGAAGAAAGGGGCCAATATGGAGACTTGTAATTCCTGTTATGCATCTTATGGCCCATTTCTTATGAATATTTTGCTGCTTTGACAAAAATCATGCAATAAGAGGTGTTGCAACCGTGTATTAAACTGGAAAACCCTTGCAACATTATTTTATTGTCTCTGCCACAACAGTAGATTAAACATCATATCTAGAGCTGCTATGTGCATAAAAAGTTAGATCTATATCAGATCCATGCACTATACAAGACCCTCTAAAGAACCCCCTTGGGGTTTTCAGCAAAACACCAAGTACAAGTTGTAGATCTTAGATCTAAGACTACAGTTCTAGTGAAAAATACAGATCTAGAAAGTGTGGTTGATTTGATATGATAAATAGAATAGCCTCCTCCAGTAGATCTTCAAAGTGAAGGGTAGATCCCCAACACTATAAAATCAGCTCTCCAAATGGTGTGCCAAATCACCCTGCAACTCCTCCTATATAAATAACACAGATATGGAAGTAAACTGCGTTGTAGGCATCAAAATATGGTTGTCCTAATGCCAAGATCTGAAAATAAGCTCCAAAGCCTTCAATATTGTCCTCCCAATGAAGTGGAAACCTCCTCCACTAAAAAGGAGCACTGAAATGGCATAGATATGAAAGATCTAGTCTCCACTTGCTACATCTTCCAAAAACAACCAAACCCTCAACAGGATCTGCATTGTAGTTGAAAGAAGAAGCTTGGCCCTAAGCCAGATAGTGGAAAATGCAGTACAAAATCTCCCGAGAGATACTCAATGGAAAGAGGTGGGATTCTGGATCAGGAACACCCAATGCTAAATAGCATTCAATCTCAGCTAAATAGAAAGAGAAAGATATATGTCTAAAAAGACTATATATTCAGAAAATATCAGATACATCAACAACCTTCTAATGATGCCATCCTCTTCCTTTTATAAGTTAAGAGCTTGCAAACCCTAAACCACATCCAATGATAACACTCCTTTCACACAAAGCATATCCATCTAAAACCGCGATGTACCTCATTGATGGCCACTCCTCCATGACAACACTGTAGATTTGGTCAAGGTTGACCCAGTCAAAATGATCCAGCCCCTTTCACACCAAGGGTGCTTCAATTAAGCTGCCAAGATTTTTCTCTTTCATATTTTTGCATTGATTTATTCATGATTAAGGAGAAACATGAACCTCTTTTGCCCTCTTATTCTTTAAACAAAGTATAAAAACAAAAATTAATATTCCAATTAGCTTATGACTAATTGGGAATATTACATTCCTCCCTTCCCAAATGTTTCTTGTCCTCAATCAACTGAAAAGGTGAGTGCTGCAACTCTTCTCCTCCTCCATTGGTGACACCAACATGTGAGAAGCTTCCTCCATAAGCTAAGTGTTCACAAATCCATCCCTCCATGAATTACTCCTCCAAATTTCTCATGAGATGCAAGTAATCCATCCCATAAGGAGACAATAGCTCAAATGAAACAAACATGGTTTTCCCAATGTTCTCCCAGAAACATGTAGCATAAGGTACATGGATAGTATCCATCCCATAGAGCACATACATACCTCCCATCCTCCCTCCATACATTCCCATAAAATGTACAAGTAAATCGTCAATATATGGGATCAAAAATACATATGCACAAACAGAAATTTGTGCATATGGAGGTGGATCATAATCCCACATGTGGAACTAGCGCAGTTCATGTCCTGACTGCATCATATCATGATGTGGTAAGTGGTTTCCCCACTACTTACTTGCTTTCCAAGTCATCTCACTATAGCTGAAAGTGTGATATATTTTTGGTGCTTTAGGAATGCACCCATCATGTAACAAAATCTCCCTTTGTCCCCCAAGGGAGTGGCCATGTTCATAAATTTTTTGGCCCAAAGTTGGCCATGAAGTTTATAAGGTACAATACTCCTTCTTGTAGTTATGGCCTGCATATACATGGTGAAATAATGCAAACAATAATCAAATGAAACATTATTTACATGAGCATACACTTCACCAAAATTTATCCTTAAACAAATGGAGTGGTGCATAGATCTATCCCCTCTCTCAAAAATAGAAAGAGATGGTTGTACTAACTCCATTATAGAGTTATGTTGTTTTCCCATCTCCACATGGTACATGCATCTTTGAAAATTTTGATATAGTTCTCCTTCAAAGCCCTTCCAAGTGTAGATTCTCATGATGATGTTGTATAATCTCATGGAATATGTGTGGCTCAAACATAACTCTTCATAGGCCCCTTGTAGAAACTTCTCCTTGAGCTTGGAGGCTCTAGATAAGAAGATTTTATAATGATAATAGATGACTCATTCTTGGAATGAATATGCCTCTTCATGTAGCTAGTCATCAAGTATCATGCATGTATAAAGATCCTTGGAGTAATCCACCAACAATTGGGATTTCCAATATGGATCAATCTCCTATAATGACAGCGCTCATGATCTATCAATAGAAATATCTATCATATGGCTTCTCTGCTCCTTAAAATCTCCCATGCCAAAGGTACATGTTGGAAGGTCACTCCTTCCATGCTTCTCCTCCCACAGTGTAGAATCTGAAATGAGAGTGGGTAATGATGATGTTGGGAGAAGATATCCCTCCTCCTTGAGCCTACCCAAGACCCCCAACATTGTATCATTTCCTTCTAATGCTCCCATACCTCCTGGATCTATGCTTGGAGCATTATGTTGTGAGATATCTCCCACCAAATCTGAATTAGGTGGCCTCCTAGGTGGTTTTCCACTAGATAATAGTGTCCCATGCAAAAATCTCATGAGCATAATAGATGGGATTGTAAGGTCCTTGCTTCCACTGCGCAAATCCATCTCTGATTTCTGTGTGGAAATTGTATGTGAGGGATATGTATGCATGCCTTTGATCATTTGAGTCTTACCACTCTTTTTATCCACCCATTCCATTTTCAATGTTGAGAATTTGTAGGGTTGTAGGTTAATACAAAAATTCTCTTCTTGATAATTACTTGTGAGCTTGCTTATGTATTCTCTTAGTTAATATTTCATCAAGTCAATTATCAAAGTAGTTATTCAAATGTAAAGACATGATTATTTTCACTTGTAATTGAATATATTGAAATGTAGTTAGGAAGGTCAATCTCTGATTTACCTTACTCATTTTATACCACATTTAGATCGACCTGTCTTCTTACAATAACTGGCTTGACGTTGGAAAATTTCTTCAATAAATACCTCAAAGATATCTACACTATACCCTTCTGCACTCATCAGCAATTTAGCTCATGTACCTTCTGTAATCTAGACTCATGTACCTCCTATACCTAATCAATTTGTACCCTTCAATCTGCACTAAAATATTTCCTTAGATCTGCACTTTACAACTACTATATAACCTTTAGACAGATATGCATTTTCTGCTCCTTCAATGATGTCCAACTTCAGACTAATCTGCAAATTTTGCTCATTTTCCAATGCAGATCAATCTCAGACTAATCCGAAAATTCTTCTCCTTTTTCAATGCTGTTCAATCTCAGACTAATCTGCAAATTCTTCTCCTTTTTCAACATAGTTCAATCTCAGACTAATCCACAAATTCTTGTCCTCCAAATGAGCCGCAGTATAGACATATATATATAGGATACTGATCAGCTATTAGGCCGACCATTCGGCTGATACTTAGGCCGACTTTATAACTTCAAATTTAGGCCGACTTGTAGTTTATTTTCTCTAGCATATATTCCAATATATTTGTAGTTTTTTTTCGCTATTTTGGAGATTTTCATCCACCACTTCAGGAGGGCTTTGGAGAGCTTCTTTACAAGGTCTAGATTCTACATGATATTGACACTTAATCATATTTATACCTAGAAGACAAGAACCTAATAGACATCAAGAAGAAGTCTTTCTACATAATAAAATCTTGCTCATGAAACCCATGAAGCAAGTACAACAAAATACATTTTATTATCTTTGTCTCCTTCTTTTCATAATTACATAGTCAACATGAAGACTGACCTATTTACATTTTACAACACTCCCTCTTAACTAGGGAGGTATTCATGTAGTTACATGATCACTTTCAAACTTAAAGAATCTCATAAGAAAAATCAAATTGGTAATCGCATCTGTATAACATCATATCAACCAGCATTGTCCTAGTGCAAGGCCTTGACTAACATCCCCATCTCTTCAATAAGACAATGGGCTTCAATTCTGGCGAGACACATGACTTATAGACACCTTCTTTATTATCTCTCCAAGGTACATACTCCACCCAGGTGTTCCCAAAGTATGACCTTCCTAGAATATTCTTTTCTTGGGTAGCTAGCCCTCAAAGAATATTGGTCTCCGACTACTCTTATCTTTAATCCCTATCAAATTCTCAAAGAGTATTCAATTCTAGATGATTACCCAATCCTCCATTCTGACTTCCCAAGACTAGAATGATGTTTCTATCTCTTCCTCTCAACCAGGGAGGACCTATTCCACAAGGGAATGTACTCATTCTTATATAAAGAGTGTACCTAAGCTCATCCTTAGGAATTACCAAGTTTCTTCCAAGTAAGAAACTTACCATCAGGCTCCCTCCTAACCAGGTACCTTCAAAAATAATGGTGAGACACCCATCTACTCATGAATAATTCTTATTCTCGATGTCATGAATTTCGATATTGAGGAATCTCCAACTTTTATCTTCATAGGGCATAGATCGTCCGTCACTTCCATACTGAGTCATGTCAACTATTAGAGTGATTCATCAGACTTCCTTTATCTGGTCCATTGTTATACCATGCTTCTTTCCTTCAAATCATTTCCAAGGATCATACATCCTTTCTTATGATTAGCATCCCTGCACAGATTCATCCAAATAAACATATTCATATTAAATTTTAGAAGGAAAGTTACCTTAGTGATGATATTTCACCTTGAAATCTTCCTGTAGGCATCGGTATCCTTCATACAGATTGACACATCTCCTAATGATATGTTTTTGCTAAGGGTTTCCAGACTTTCATCAAAGTCCACATATCTTCCCAAGAGATCCTCTAGTCACATCTACTTGGCCTCTGAATGATACTTGCCTCAAAACATGGTTGCATTTCATGATCTCTTCCTTTCTACACATTTTCCATTCCCAGGAACTTTCAAAAGCCACCTCATATACCATGAGGACATATTATATTGATTTCATATGTCCATGCCCTGAGAGATACTCTTTTATAGATCATACTTCTAAATACAGAAGTTCATTACCTACAACCATATGACATGACTTCATAGCATCCAATGTTAGCAAATAAATATATACATACCTCTGACCCTTTTTCCCTTGATTCATCCTATAGAATTTTTTATGAATGAATAGCTTCATTCCCTTGGCTTGTTTCATCAATATGTCACAACATCCCAGAAGTATGTTTCTATGATGACCCTTTCTCTTTGATGAATGCTTTCTTAAATTTTTTCAAAGAGGTTTTCCTAGAGCTGATTCACCAGGAGTTCTTGCCATGCTTAGATCAAGATGTTGCATTGCTTCTTATCATATAACCAACAAAAATCAATTCCTTATAAGTTTGCATGATTTGCCTTGAATCTTATTTTCTTTCTCCTATTGAGATTTTCCCTTTAGGACCATCTTTCTTGTAATTTTCCTCAACTTCCCTTTTTCCTTCTACAAATGTTTGATTCTTTTATCCTTCAACATTTTTTTCCTTGATTTGTCTTTTTCCATCTAGTATAGAGACCACTAGCTGAATGAGGTAATTTTCTTGTCTATTTGTTACATTGTCCATCTTATCATATTTTCCAAATCTCACAACTGAGATCTTATGAAGATATCCCTTCATTATTTGATACTTCAATTTTGTGTAAATCTGGTCTAAGTGACATAACCTTATTTATTGCATAGAATAGTTCTTTCAGCTTAACTTATATTCTCTTGATGTCTCCAATCCTTCATAGGCTTTTCATGACTTTACTTTATTCGAGGACTGTGAATATTCTCCTCATGCAAGGATTCTTGGTAACCCAACTAGATTATAGATCTCCCTGCAAGAACCAAGTCATTTAACCAAATTTAATTATAGAATGAAAGATACTTACTTAATAAGTGAAGATAAAGTCTTTAGCTTGATTTCTTTGATGGCGGTGGAGAAAATATGTGTTAGTGCTTTCTCTTTGAATGATCTTCTTCAAGGGTAAGGATTAGATCTTTGTTGTAATGATGATAAAGCCTTCTTTTCTACACTCTTCTGCACCAGTCCTAGAAAATCTTGGTTCGTAGTAAGCTCCCTTTTCTGCACTTCTAGCCTTGACTTCTTACAGTCTTCTTATCCTTGATCTCAATACTAATATCTTTCTTGCTTTGATGTATATATTTAGTTCTTCTCTAAGTTATCTAAAATTTGCTAGCTCAAGACCGAGATTTTAGCACACCTTTCAACCTTTCAATCACCCTTGTCGACACTGTATGATAGACCTATATATTACTAAAGAAGTCCTCGGCCTATCTAAAGTATATATAGAGATGACCCTTAGATTTCCTTGACCCAATTACTATGATGCACGATGTCGAAGTTATTGAGAATTTGTATCACTAAAATTGCATCGAACTTGTATCAATACCACTAAGCTTGTATCTCTGCAATAACACCCAACTTCTTCTTTGTAAAAGCACCGAACTTCTTCTCTCTGAATTTGATCTCAGACAGTAAATTTTCTCTAATTCCAAAATCTTCTTTCCAATAAGGTGATATTCTTTTGCCATAGCTCTGATACCATGTTGAGAATTTGTAGGACTGTAGGTTAATACAAAAATTCTCTTCTTGATAATTACTTGTGAGCTTGCTTTTGTATTGTCTTAGTTAGTCTTTCATCAAGTCAATTATCAAAGTACTTATTCAAATGTAAAGATAGGATTATTTTCACTTGTAACTGAATATCTTGAAATGTAGTTAGGAAGGTAAATCTTTGATTTACCTTCCTCGCTTTCTACCACTTTTAGATCAGCCTGTCTTCTTGCAATCACTGGCTTGACGTTGGCAAATTCCTTCAATAAATACCTCAAATAAATCTGCACTATACCCTTCTACACTCATCAGCAATTTAGCTCATGTACCTTCCACAATCTGTGCTCTGTATGTTCCGCAATCTGGACTCATGTACCTCCTGTACCTTACGCAATTTGTACCCTTCAATCTACTCTAAACTCTGTCATTAGATCCGCACTTTACAACTGCTATATAAACTTTTGACATATCTCCATTTTCTGCTCCTTCTTCAACGTTGTCCAACTTTAGACTAATCCGAAAATTTTGCTCCTTTTTCAACGCAGTTCAATATCAAACTAATCTGCAAATTCTTCTCCTTTTTCAACGCATTTCAATCTCAAACTAATCCATAAATTCTTCTCCTTTTTCAACACAGTTCAATATCAGACTAATCCGCAAATTCTTGTCCTCCAAATGAGCCACAGTATATATATATATATATATATATATATATATATATATATAGGACACTGGTCAGCTATTAGGCCGACCATTCAGTTGATACTTAGGCTGCTTTATAACTTCAAATTTAGGCCGACTTGTAGTTTATTTTCTCCAGCATATATTCCAATATAGTTGTAGGTTGTTTTTGCTATTTTGGAGCTTGTCATCCACCACTTCAGGAGGGCTATTGAGAGCTTCTTTACAAGGTATAGATTCTACATGATATTAACACTTAATCCTATTTATACCTAGAAGACAAGAACCTAATAGAAATCAAGAAGAAGTCTATCTACATAATAAAATCTTTCCCATGAAACCCATGAAGAAATTACAACAAAATACATTTTATTATCTTTGTCTCCTTCTTTTAATAATTACATATTCAACATGAATACCGACCTAGTTACATTTTACAAGATGTAAAGCCTCCCAAAAAGTGGTGACTTTCCCCAAATTAATCAACCATTGAACACCAAATATCACATTGGTGTCAGGTATGTCAACCACAAAGACGTGATCAATCAATGTATATGTCCCCATGGTGACTGATAAGGATGGGACATAATGCATGCATTGTTCTATCTCCTGGGACTAAAACCGAGAATCCCTCAAAAGCATCAGTGGGTATTTCCCTCCTTTGCACTAGTTGGGCATCAATAAAATTGTGTGTAGCCCCACTGTCAACCAAAACATAAACCCTCTAATTCAATATGAAACCTTGAACTCTTAAGGTCAAGTATTTAGGCACTCCTCTCAAATATGCAAGAGCCCCTCCAATAGGATAAAATGCTCCATTCCCATCTCCTGATGGTGTTGGTTCTCCTCCTGCAGTGTTAGCGCTATGACCTCTTCTTGGTTCATTTTCTTCTTCTTCCTCCTCATCATCTGAGAAGATCTCTATGTAATGTGATTTTCCACCTGCACATCTATGCCCAGGTGTCCATGATTCTTGGCAAGTGAAGCAAAGCTTCCTTCTTCTTAGATCTCTACGAACATCATCATAAAGAGGTTTTTTATTTTGACTCTCCTTAGAAGGAGTAGCCTTTTATTCTTTTCCCTTTTATGGAAAAGAGGGCTTGTGCTAAAAAGTTTCCTTTGCTTTTGGCACGGCATCTTGAAGGTCTCTATCCCTTTCAATAGCATCATGTAGGGTAGTGGGCTTGGTATACTTAACCAACCCATGAAGAGGTTCATCTAACCCATTAATGAACATGTACACCCTTCTTGCTGCACACAAATTAGGAACCATAACAAAAAGTCTTAAAAATTCAGAAATGTAAGTTTATGCATAACTTGATTGTTTCAACTTTGCAAGGCTCATGAATGGTGCTGCTGGATCTCTTCTATCAAATATTTCCACCAGCCTTCTAGTGAACTCTGAATAAGCAGTCACATTGGCATGACCCAATGTAGACAAGCCATGGAACCACCAGTCATGTGCTTCACCCTCAAGGTGTAGCGTTGCAATATTAATGGCTTCCATTTCTAGAACCTTGTTAAACTGAAAGTAGATGTCAATTTTTTCTACCAAATATTTGGCAGTACACTTGGATGACCCATCAAAATTGGGTAAAAATAATCTACCCATAGTGTGGTGTCGATAATGATTCTAGATGAATCCACCACCTCTATGATGATGCCTTGGTCTTGTATTGTCCTTTATTTGAAAAAACTCCTCAAAACTCAAGTGATCTTTGAACCTCTGAGTTTGAGATTCATACTCCATAAAATAGTCTTCAAGGGATTCTTGCTCCTGAAACCCTTCATTTACCACAGCCAAAAATGTAGGCATAATAGAGCGATGGGAAACTTGTGGTTGATGCACTGGTTGATCATTCCAGTGATGAGACATGCCAGAGCCTTCTCCATGATGAAATCCTTTAGGGGATTCCTCGAATCTTTCCATTCTTATCGCTTTGACCTCTCTAGCAATGTCTTGCATGGCTCTAAGAAGGATCTTAGGGAACTCCTTCTCTTCATCTTCACCTCCAGATAAAGGGGTTTACCCTTGTCTTCTTTCTCATCATTATAATAAAAATTCATGTGTCTTCTATTTTGATATCTCCTCTCTCTATCAGCGAGAGGTTGTCCTTCTTCAGATGACATATTTCTCTTAAAATGCATAGGCTGTGCCAAGATGATGCTCTGATACCACTGTAATATTCCCTAATGGGAAAAGCGGGAATATAGTGCAAAATGATGGAAAAATAACGTAGATCAACATTTATGAAGCAAGAGGCCAATATGCAGACCTTTCATATATCATTACAACAGCAAAATATTCATAGGAAATGGGCCATAAGATTCATAACACGAATTACAAGTCTCCAATGGACAAAAATCATGCAATAAGAGGTGCTGCAACCATGTCTTAAAGCTAGAAAACCCTTACAGCATTATTTTATTTTCTCTACCATAGCAGTAGATTACACATCAAATCTAGATTTTCTACATGTATAAAAATTTAGATCTATATCATATCCATGCACTATACAAGCTCCTCTAAAGAACCCCCTTAGGGTTTTCGGCAAAACACCAAGTACAAGTTGTAGATATTAGATCTAAGACTACAAATCTAATGAAAAATACAGATCTGGAAAGTGTGGTTGATTTGATATGATCAATAGAATAGCCTCCTCCAATAGATATTCAAAGTGAAGGGCAGTTCCCCAACACTATAAAATCAACTCTCCAAATGGTGTGCCAAATCACCCTGCAACTCCTCCTATAGAAATAATGCAAATCTAGAAGTAAACTACGTTGTAGGCATCAAAATATGGTTGTCCTAGTGCCAAGATCTGAAATAATCTCCAAAGCCTTCAATATTTTCCTCCCAATGAAGTGGAAACCTCCTCCACTAAAAAGGAGCACTAAAATGGCTTAGATATGAAAGATCTAGTCTCCACTTGTTGCATCTTGCAAAAACAATCAAACCCTCAACAAGATTTACACTGTAGTTGAAAGAAGAAGCTTGGACCTAAGCCATATAGTGTACAATGCAATAAAAACTCTCCCAAGAGATACTCAATGGGAAGAGGTGGGATTCCTGATCAGGAACACCCAATGCTAAAGAACATTCAATCTCAGCTAAAAAACAAGAGAAAAATATATGTCTAAATATACCATATATTCAAAAAATACCATATACATCAACAACCTTCTAATGTTTCCATCTCTTCCTTTTATAAGTTAATAGCTTGCAAACCCTAAACCACATCCAATGATAACAATCCTTTCACAGAAAGCATCTCCATATAAAACTACGATGTACCTCATTGATGGCCACTCCTCCATGAAAGAACTGTAGATTTGGTCAAGGTTAACCCAGTCAAAATGATCCAGCCCTTTTCACACTAAGGGTGCTTCAATTAAGCTACCAAGATTTGTCTCTTTCATATTTGGCATTGATTTATTCATGATTAAGGAGAAACATGGACCTCCTTTGCCCTCTTATTCTTTAAACAAAGCAGAAAAACAAAAATGAATATTCCAATTAGGGGACACAACCACCCCATTTTTTACTTATGTACTTCAAATAATGGGGACCCTTTCTACAAATTTTTTTGGCTAAACACCTTTTAGAATTTTCATTAAGTTAATTATCCTACATTTTTGTCATTTTTTCATATTCCTTGGAATTTTGTTTTGATTTCTTTATTGAATCCGCTTTTTCACAAGCTTTCCAACGATTCTTGTTTCACTTCATTTCGTCAACCGGTTTGTAAATGACACTATTTTAAAGTTTAATCGTTTTCTCGCTTGGGCTAAAAAATGTATAAAATGTACCAATATTTCAATTTTCTTAGTCAAAATAGTCTTCACTGTAAATATTAACTTTTAGTTAATTTTTACTATTTTTTTCATTTTTTAAAAGTATTAATTACTAAAGTGGCTATAGTTTATGATTGAAAAATATCACTCTAAATGGTCCACACTTTGTTTCATTTTTAACTTAACCAAATTCCAAATAATATGGATCTCAATTGAAAATAATAAAAAATTTATAAACACAATCGCGTCCATCGCAATCGCATTTCGCAAAATTTAAAACGAGCTAAGTTTTCAAAAAACCCGACGAAAGTTTTTCATGCGATGTGATGTTAAGTTTTTATGCAATACAAACCAAAGTCCTTTCCACCACATGTGTTTTGAGATTTAACTCATTTGATTCATTCACATGAGAAAAAGTGTAATGTAATATAAGTACTTTAACTTTTAATATATTATATTAAAACATTTTAATATAATTAATATATATTAATTTTAATATATAATATATTATTAATTTAATTAAAATAAAATTGTATTGTATATTTTAGTTGGTTAGATTAATATTAATTAATAGTTAATGTGTAAATAATTAATTTATTTTATGATTAACAATTAAATAATATTAATTAAAATCTAATTTAGGATTAGAAATTAATTAAAATTCTGATTTTTAGCCCAAGCAACAAAAATTCTAGATTTCTTGCAAATTTAATACACCAACTTTGAAAGCTCATAAATGGAGTTTTACTTGGCCAAATGAGGCCCAATATGGCTCATTAGATAGATAAAATGATGGAGATTATTCTTGAAGAAGTTTCATTTCCAGATTTGATCATTTATTGGGTCTAAAATTTAGCAGAAGATCATGCTCCAAATTTTTAACAAAATAAAATTTCTGAGTTTTATTTTTTGCATTTTAATTTGCCACAACTTCTTATGAGTGCAAATCCATTCGTCTATGTTTTCCTTGGCCAATTAGATCAGCACAGAAACCAAAAGAAAGCTTAGATTTTATTTTCAATTATTTATTTAATTAAGTTTTGATTGGAATTATTTTAATTTCTAGATTTTGCATTTTGTTTTTATTTTTGCATTTTAATTTTGTTTTTTATTTGTTTTTGGAGGAAAACAGTTGAAGAGATTAGGAGAACAAGATATCAATCAATGAGAAGGCTCCAAAAATTGAAGAATATGATTTTGAGCCAATGGAAATTGATTGAGCATAACCACTCTTCAACAAACTTTCTTATTGAAAATCCTTTTGCAAATATTATAAATAGAAGATTGCAAAATGTAGAAAATGGCTTCTCTCCTATGCAATTCTGAAATTCCTGATGGCACTATTGTCTAGAGGATTTAAAGGTGTAGGTGAGAGGAGAGAAATCTCAGATCTGGAGATTATTGATACTTTTCCTTTACATTATGAGTTATGTATAATGAACAGAATGTTGCACTACTGTAGCTCTGATTTTGAAAGTGGAAGTTCAGGCATTGTAAAAGACTGTTAGAGACCGGAGCTGGAGAAATGGACTTAATAAATTGGTATTTGTATTTTAAATGTTGGTTTCATTTTATGATAACAGAAATGTGTCAATTTACTCACATACTTGCGCACTTCTGTCGATATGAGTAATTTGCCTTAATTTATGTTATTATTTGTCTCTACTCTTATGGGTTGAATTCTGATTTCTGAGAAATTATTTACTGATAAATCTATCTTATAAAACTGATTTATTGAATAGTGATATGTTGTGAACTATTTCCGCATGTTATTGTTTAAATTATTTAAGTTTCTGATGAAATGATCAATATCCTTTTGAGAACTACTTCCTTAGTGTTGGTGATTGATTATTTCAGTTAAGAGGTCTCTAGATAGAATGTGTTTGGTATTCACAATGTTAATTAATTGAACTATTTCGTTAGCTTGATATTCATTTAAAACAAACATATTTAAATCTCAATTATTTAAAACATATTGCTCTCAATTGAGATAGATTTATATTGCCTAATTGAGATAGGATTAAAATAGTTTTCTTTTGCTTGCATTTTAGAATAATATTGCATTTATATTAAATTCTACATCCTTAAAAATTCCTCTTCCCAAAGAGGCAAAACTTTAGTTGTGTCCTAGCTAAGCCCATATTAGCTTAAGGATCACTTTTCTTGTCCGATTGGCAAGAGAAATGATATGATGTATCCTTCCCATTGATAGATAAAAGTCATATTTTAAGCCAATGGAGATTGAGAGAAGGTAACAGGACCTAGTTAAACCAGTTGGAGCCATCATTTATAAACATAAAAGGAAGTGCTTTAAGGTCTGGACCGAGTGGTCATCCCCCATGTTGTTGCAGCGAATTTTGAGGCCTCAACATTTTGGCACTAGATGGAGGGCTTGAGACTTTTTTTCCTTTGGACTCTTTGTAATCTAATATTTTATTACAATCGCTCCTCTTAAACTTCCAATTTGGAGTAGTATTTTTGGACGAGCATCTTCCAATACTCCACCAGAAATAATAAGACACTTGTCTCAGGTAAATTTTAAAGGTAAGAGGAATACTTTTTCATTTAATCATACTTTACAATTCATTCAAAAAATTTCAAATTCTACTTTTCATGATATTGATGAAGATATTTTATGCAGGATTTTTACTCTTACATTCTTGGAAAAGGCCAGAAACTGGTGTAAATCAGTTTCAGTTGCCTCAATTCACATTTGAGAACAATTTATTACAATCTTCCTTTGTAAATTTGATAGATATATCTATGAACAGGTATGTGATGATTTTGAAGATCTACAAAGGTTTGAAGGTGAGTCATTAATTGATTTTATCAGCAGGTTTTATTTAAATTTTTTAAAATTTAAAATTGAAGATAAATCTTCGAAAAAGAACTATTAGATTGGTTTGAACATATTTTCAACCTTCCTTCCATTCATAATTCATGTGAAATTATTTCAAACTTTGATCAATTTCCTCCTAATTTCATTAACATAAGTAAGAATTCCAATATGGAGGTATAAACAAATGATGATGAAATGTCCTCTATTTTGTATAATCAATTCCTTCAATCTCTGTACATTTATTATAGTATTGAGAAAGATTAAGGTGCACCTTTACATGTCAATGGATTTCAATCACGAAGTTTAAAAATTTTCACTAATAAATTGCAAGAAAATATTAGCAGCAGTATTGAAGAAGATACCATTTTAAAATATGAAAATCATTATGCATTAAAATCAGAAAATCAGATCATAATCCAGCAAGTACTAGCAGCGATTAAAGTTTCTAATAATATACAATATGCTGTACAAATTTATGAATTCTTTCATGATGAAAAAATTCCAAATTCAGAACAACAAAGTAACATTCTTCAAGAAAGCACAATTACCCAAGAAAATGATCTTAAATCTGAAAATTGCAATGAAGAAAATACACTAGAGTGCTCAAATAGAGACATTTTCAAATACATTATTTCAGATTCATATTTTTCTCTTTATCCTGATAATTTTTCTAATAGAAATTGAACCTCTCTTCACATTAAAGATATTTTAAAAAACATAGAGTCTGGTCTTAATGAATTTCCAATTAGTTTTGACCAGGATAGAGAATTAATTAATGATCATTCTTTTGACATTAATGAACATGAGTTTAATAGTCCTTCTTGCTTTGATACATTGAATAAGATCGAAGGAAATTCTAACGAATGTCTTGAGATCATTTATGATAATTACTTTGACATTGAGGATATTGATTTCTCTTCTTTACAATTGAATTATCATGATCAAAGTCTAATCGCATGTGAAAATAAGGAACAATCTAATTCAGAAATTATTTCCAAGAGTTCTCATTTTCAAATAATTAATCATACTTATGATTTCAGCATTCAAGAAACCATTCCAATCTATGATTTATATGACAATCAAGCTCACATTCCCATTCAGAGTCATAGCCATCTCTCTAATTCACAAGTGGGTATCAACAATCATTCTAATTGCATTATTCTACCCAATTCTTATGAAGAGGAAATTGATTTAAGTCGGTCCCAATTGCGTTGTAACAATAATTGTAACACTAGTGTAAACTATGATTCAATTTTGTTATTAATTCAACATTCATTTTTAACATCAAATTTAATTTCTGTTTTTAGTTCTAGATTTTTAGATACTTTGTGCGGGCATATTGAGAAGCTCAATATTGAACACTCAATTGATGCATTACCTCAAGGGAAAAATGAAGATTCAAATTATAAACGTGAACATCGAAAGTTATTAAACTTCCAATTTCAATTGACATTCATTCCTTATCAATTACTTCTTACTTCTCAAGAGCAGTGCCAACAAGAGAGTGTATTTTCACTTTATGACCAGTAATCCAATTCAATTAATAATCTTCTATTGGATTTATCGGACTTCCATCCATTTTTCATTGAACAATTTGAAATACATTTGGAAAGTTTTCTTTCATGGAAGATCGTTAATAATTTAGCACTTAAACATAATACTAACAAAATCACACAGGCCATTGTTCCTGAAAGATCATTTCTACAACCTGGCCTGTCATCTTCTCTTTTAAACCTCTCCCACTCAATAATGGAAATCCATCCAGATTTCTATGATCCAATTGAAATTCACTTGGAAAGGACATTTCAAAAGATTGTAACGGTGAATAATCTACTAATGATAAAGATATATTCTGCTTTAGTTTTTGTAGTTTAAATATATTTGCATTTTTACTAATGTTTGACATGCACATACATGTAGGAATTAAAATTCTTACATGGTTACATTGGAAGTATGACTATACCTAGTCATGTTTCTTTCATTGAGTTAGAAATAGGAATAGATTAATTTTCTTTTCTATTTGCATTTATTTCATTATTTCATATTTTCAATAAAATAAATAATGAATCCAATTTCTTACGAGAATCCCATTTCAATAGTAGAAAAGTAGCCTAAAGTATTTTAGATCTTGAATTATCTAATCGTACTTATCTGTCAAGTCTTCAACTTTCTTGTTTTTCAAAATTCATAACATTGATCATACATGAAGAAATTCCAAGAATTTTCTATTACTTGATAATTTTTTATTCACAAGTAATTCCAAGAACTCATTTTTACCACTCTTGTCTTTTGATTTAATTTTAGAAAGGATGTAACTTGAAAAAAATAATTACTTAGCATTTTAGATTAAAATAAGAAGGTGGTGTTGAACTTATGCAAATTTTGAGAAAATTTTGGAGAATTTGAAGATTCATGAGGTAAACTTACAATCAAAATTCTTCCAGGTATGTGTTTACAGGTTCATCATCATTTATTATTTATTTTTCTTTAAAAGGTTGTTTCTTATTTATATTTTGTTTTGTATGCAGATCTTCATTAACTTGATTATGCAGATCTAAGATAAGCAAGCAGCCAACCCTTGTTTTTAAAATCCGCAACATGTTCAGGGAAGTATTTATGATTTCACCTGAAATTTGAAGGATATCTAAATTTTTCTTATATTGAAATCCTGATAAGTCTTAATAAATTGTCAGAATAATCATATTAGATCATTTTATTTCACAACTCTCTTTATAAGAAAGTTCTGATAAAATTAATTTTCAATAAAAGATTTCGACATTTAATTAAAATATTAAAGGGTTATTTATTATAAAGAAAATTCAAATCACTCACTTTCTTTTTGAATTGAATACTTTAATGAAATCATCAAACCCACATATGGCTCATTATATATCACAAATCTCATATCGGAGGCTTTGAAATGAGCGTACACTAAATATATCCGACCTTCTGATATTCTCATTCCTTCCGATCTCTAATGATCTCTTCGTCTAATATCGCATTATCTGTATCGCAATATTCCATCAGAGGCAGCTCTTAACAATTACCAATAGAAAACCTTCGATGCATATCTTCTAATATTCATTCTCGCTCATTTTCTGATAAAAATACTTTGCCGAAATTGTGATGTTCAAATAACCCAGACCCGATATGACATTTAAATCCTCTTTATATAAAGATATCGCGTCCGTTTATAAATCTCAAATTTGGAAGGGAAATATATTTAAAAGTTTCGATGTCCCGGATCCGATATGAAATTAAAATTCATATAATAAAAATATCAGGTCTGTTTTTCATCGCACATCGGCGCATCAACGAAATTCATTTCGCATATCAAAAATTTTAGTGGTTATTTTTAAAAAACCACATTCAGTAAGTTATATTAGTTGTGATGCGATAAATGACAAGGTAAGGAGATTGCGATGCGATGATACACATATCGCATATCACACGAGATAAGTAATATGTTAAACGATAAAACTTGCAACGAGCAATGTGGAGTTCGCTGCGAATTGTGAAATCGCAAAATTGAAAAGGAATTAAATTTTGAAATCTGCGGGTAGGGAAATTATAAAAGATGCGAAGTGAAAACGTGCGTGATTGGTCACCGTTTGTATGGGCCACAAAACCAAAGTTCCACACATATATTTTGATATTTGCAGTCACGTTGCATCATTCATTTACCGCATTATCATATTGCAAGAATTATATAGATATTTAATTTCATTCACAAGCTTAAATCTTCCGATATGACTATTCTCCGATATCACATTCATCCCTTCGCAGTTTCCCATCACACATGTTCATCTCACGACATTGCCATCACAATAAATACATAATATTGCTAAAATGAAGCCTTGGATTCAAGATCTTTTGATGCGATAAACTTTGATATTTGACTTTCCACCATTTTCCTTTAAATTTTATGGAAAGAGCTCAATCGCATATCGAAAAAAATGGAAGTCGCAGATTTTAAGTTATGCATGGAAAAGAATCTCATGATGCGAAAAATTTAGCAAGGTAATGTGCCGATGATTAATTCATATTTTTTTATTTTATTTTATTTTTTATTTTTCTCCATACTTATTATATAGAGATTCAAATCCTCTTTATATACAATTACATTATTCAGGATTTTGAATCAAATTTAATATTTTAAGGCCGATATAAATTCAAAATGGAAGATTCAAAAAGAACATTTATCATTTCAATTCATAAAGAAGCACATCTTCAACTTCATATCTGATGGATTCGATTTATCTCTAAACATGAAACATTTCTTTATTTTTAGTTAACTGCTTTTTTTACTTTAGATTTAGAAATAATGATTTTAGGTCATTAAAAATTCTTCATGCTATTAATTCTAATTAAAGAAAGAAGTTAACTTGCATTGGAGAAAATAATCTTTCTCAGGTAAGTTTAAATGCAGTTCTCCAATGGTAAGTTTCATGTGCCCACTTTTATTTATTTCCATTTCTTCATATTTTTGTTTTAGTTTTTTATGATCTCGAACTTTGTTTTCAGGTCTTCATAAACCTTTCACACCTCTACTAGATCAGTTTTCAAAATTTCTTTTTGCGCTTTGAGATTCGTGAGAGAAGTAATAATGATCCTCATTGAATCAGCTAGACTGTGAAGTTTTTAAACCTTTAGTCTGTATCTTTAAAGCATTACTTTTATTAGAAAATAGTTAAGATGCTTTTATGCAGGTTTTGTCTTGAAAAAAAAAAATTTCAACAGACAGAAAATTTTCATTCAGCATATTATTTATCGTAATTGCTATTCACATTCTACATTTTCAGAGCCTCATTTTTTATATAACTCTGCAAGATAAAAATAAAAAATAAAAAATAAAAAATAATAATAATAATATTTAAAATCTCAACATAGGAATGAACGTACAGATGTTTATTTTCTTTTATAATCCTTTGTTGAGAAATTCATAAAAGCGATCTTGTTAGAGTTTAGCTTTTAAATTTTGTTTTTGTTTCAATTTTTTCTTTCTTCATTTTTATTTGCTGATTTCTTTTCTTACTTTAGTTTAAGAATTATTTTCCTTTTGTTTTCAATTTTGATTTGATTTTGGTGAATTTTTCATGATTTATGTGAAAGGAATTTTTCTTACCTTACAGTTGTTGACATACATGGGAAATCTTTTACTCTATCCATTTAAGTGAATTTCATTTATTATTAAAGGCATATCTTTATGGAACCATAAAGCCATCTTGCTTTAAATATTTTTCGTGGAGGAACACACATCATTTCTAAGTGAATGAGTTTAATTTTTCAAGGAAACAATTGATTTGAGTTTAATTCAATGAATCCCTCTCACCCCTCCACATAAAAATCCTCTCATTGATAGTTGCAGGGAAATAATTTGGAGAAAACATTATGAAAGTACTATGTCCATTAAACATAAATCTCTATTTTCCATTTCACCTCTTTCACTCAAATTCATCATAAACTAAATTCTTGCAAATGTGATTATCAAAAGAGTAAAAAAGAGGAAGCATGGGAGATACAAGGAAACCCGTCGGGGCTATGGACGCTCGCTAGCAGCGGGACTAGGCTTGTATGGCATAAAAGACAACTTTGCCGGGGTACTGTTCAGGCTCGTTGGTAGTGAAGCAATGTCAGAGACAATCACAAAATGGATATATGCTTTATCAAAAACTCCTATCTCTACCTTATTCTATTTTTCACACGAGAAAAATTTAAAAAACAAATTTCCCCAAATTTGGATTCATCACTTTTACTCGAGTCTATTTTAAGTACTTATCTTTACAAACTCACATTACTTAATCTGTTTATGTGGAACCTATGGAAATGTTTTACTGTTAGACGATTTCGTGATTTCCATTAATTTTTAGCCTTTGGGTAAATCTAAGTTCACTATATTTAATCAAAGATAACTGGTTCTTCTCCCGCATGTCGCCATTGTTGTGGTAAAACACAACCCCCCAACCCCCCCATTTTTGACTTATGTACTTCAAATAATGGGGACCCTTTCTATAAAATTTTTTGGCTAAACACTTTTTAGAATTTTCATTAAGTTAATTATCCTATATTTTTGTCATTTTTTCATATTCCTGGGAATTTTGTTTTGATTGCTTTATTGAATCCGTTTTTTCACAAGCTTTCCAACGATTCTTGTTTCACTTCATTTGGTCAACCGGTTCGTAAATGGCACTCTTTTAAAGTTTGATCATTTTCTCACTTGGGCTAAAAAATGTATAAAATGTACCAATATTTCAATTTTCTTAGTTAAAATAGTCTTCATTGTATTAACTTTTAGTTAATTTTTACTATTTTTTTCATTTTTTAGAATTATTAATTATCAAAGTGGCTGTAATTTATGATTGAAAAATCTCACTCTAAGTGGTCCACACTTTGTTTCATTTTTAACTTAACCAAATTCCAAATAATATGGATCTCAATTGAAAATAATAAAAATTTAATAAAGACGATCGCGTCCATCGCAATCGCATTTCACAAAATTTAAATTAAGCTAAGTTTTCAAAAACCCGAAGGAGGTTCTTCATGTGATGCGATGTTAAGTTTTTATGCGATACAAACCAAAGTCCTTTCCATCACATGTGTTTTGAGATTTAGCTCGTTTGATTCATTCACATGAGAAAAAGTGTAATGTAATATAAGTACTTTGACTTTTAATATATTATATTAAAACATTTTAATATAATTAATATATATTAATTTTAATATATAATATATTATTAATTTAATTAAAATAAAATTTAATTGTATTTTAGTTGGTTAGATTAATATTAATTAATAATTAATGTGTAAATAATTAATTTAGTTTATGATTAAAAATTAATTAATATTAATTAAAATCTAATTTAGGATTAGAAATTAATTAAAAATTTTATTTTTAGCCCAAGCAACAAAAATTCCAGTTTTCTTGCAAATTTAATATACCAATTTTGGAAGCTCATAAATGGTGTTTTACTTGGCCAAATGAGGCCCTGGACGGCTTATTAGATAGATAAAATGATGGAGATTATTCCTGAAGAGGTTTTATTTCCAGATTTGATCATTTATTGGGTCTCAAATTCAGCAGAAGATCATGCTCCGATTTAACAAAATAAATTTTCTGAGTTTTATTTTTTGCATTTTAATTTGCCACAACTTCTTATGAGTGCAAAGCCATTCGTCTATGTTCTCCTTAGCCAATTAGATTAGCACAGAAACCAAAAGAAAGCTTAGATTTTATTTTCAATTATTATTTAATTAAGTTTTGATTGGAATTATATTAATTTTTATATTTTTCATTTTGATTTTATTTTTGCATTTTAATTTTGTTTTTTATTTGTTTTTGCAGGAAAGCAGTTGAAGAGATGAGGAGAAAAAGATCTCAATCAATGAGAAGGCTCCAACAATTGAAGAATATGATTTTTAGCTAATGGAAATTGATTGAGCAGAACCACTTTTCAACAAACTTTCTTATTGAAAATCCTTTTATAAATATTATAAATAGAAGATTGAAAAATGTAGAAAAGGGCTTCTCTCCTTTGCAATTCTAAAATTTTTGATGGCACTATTGTCTAGAGGATTTAGAGGTGTAGGGTGAGAGGAGAGAAATCTCAGATCTGAAGATTATTGAGATTTTTTTTTTACATTCTGAGTTATGTATAATGAATAGAGTCTTGCACTACTGTAGCTCTGATTTTGAAAGCGGAAGTTCAGGCACTATAAAAGACTGTTAGAGACTGGAGCTGGAGAAATGGACTTAATAAATTGGTATTTTTATTTTAAATGCTGATTTCATTTTATGATAACAGAAATGTGTCAATTTACTCGCATACTTGTGCACTTCTGTTGGTATGAGTGATTTTCCTTGATTTATGTTATTATTTGTCTCTACTCTTATGGGTTGAATTCTGATTTCTGAGTAATTATTGATCCAGATTTATGTAGGAACACAACAGAATAACCATATAACCATAAATACAGAGATGGAGCGGAAATAACGCTTCATTTCATTAATCAAAGAACTGAAATTTGCTTACAGACAGAATGGAAATAAAACTAGCTAAGGCATTGGTAGCTATCTCTGAGAAGAGATGTGGCGGCTACAAGCCTCTGAACTGAGTTACAATGAAGCTCGAGGGCATATTTATTATTTAGAAACAATGGGAAATCCTAAATAGCCAAAACCCTAACCCTAGGAGATAAAGCACCAAAATTATGGGTCCCGTTTGGGTAAATTGGTGTTTCAACTTCCCAAGGGCGTAACTTTGGCATACGATCTCCGTTTGACGTGTACCATACCTTGTTAGAAAGATCTATCTGAGGACTACAAATTTGGAATGAGAAAAATCGGTCCATGGACCAATGTTGCTCTCCATTTTCCCAAAAACATCGTTTAGGGCCTCAAAACGGCTCCAGAAGTTCAGGACCTGAAAAACTGCTAAAAATAGTAAACTGTGCCGAAACTGAAAAACTGAAAGAGACAATGGTGGAGCCCCAAGTGGAATAGGTGGGTGACCACCAATATCCACCTGGATCATTCCTCCCCCATTAGGAAGCAATGGTTCCCATTGCGTTAAGTTCCTCCATGAGATGAGGAAATTTCTGCTGAACTTGGTCCCCGGTGAACCACTTTCCTTGGTGCAGGAGTTGGCCAGCTTTGACAACCCGATATAGTTGGATCTTCTGTTGGCGAGTGTTCTTGATTTGCATGTCCACGATACAATTTGTGGTGGCCTGTTCCATGCAGTCAGGATTTAACTCTGTTGGTGTGAGTTGTTCTGCAATGTCTGAGGTGTCTAGTAGAGGTGGGAAGTAAGGATGAAGGCGATCCACATTGAAGACTGGGTGCAGACCAAGGAATGGTGGAATACTGAGCTCGAAGGCATTGTTCCCTACAGCCTTGGTGATGGTGTACGGCCCGTATCGGAGCGGGCAAAGCTTGCGGTGGGGTCCAGTGAGGCGCTCCTTCTGCAAATGTAGCCATACTTTGTCGCCCACCTGGAAGTTGTGTGGCACTCGGTGTTGATCATGGCGTTGCTTGTACTTGGCATTGGCTCTGTCCAATATATCATGAACCTGTTGGCGGATGTGTTGAATGCGCTCAATGAAGCTACTTGCTTTGTCAACTTCAAACTGGACATGAGCTGAATCGGCCTGAGCAGCTGCAAATGGCATGGCTACGTCAATGGGACATAGTGGCTGGAATCCCAAGCCCACCTGAAAGGGGCTATGGCCAATTGAACTGTGGAGAGCCCGGTTATAACTGTGTTGTACATAGGGGAGGCTCTTGTCCCATGTGCGTGGATGCTTTGAGTTGTACATGCGCAGAATGTGTACAATCATTCTGTTGACTACCTCTGTCTGGCCATCTGTTTGGGGATGGAAAGGTGTGGACTTGGTGAGCTTTGTGTCCAACATTGACCAGAGGCTGGACCAAAATGTGCTGAGGAACCTGCTATCTCGATCTGATATGATAGACTGTGGGATCCCAAAGTGCACCCACACTCGTTCAAAGAAGAGTTTAGAAGTGGCTTCTGCTGTGATATTCTTCTTACAGGCCGCCATGATGGCCATCTTCGAGAATCTGTCAACGACCACGAAAACACAGTCATTTCCATTCTTAGTAGAAGGTAGGCACGACATGTAATCCATGGAGATGGATTCCCACGGTCGACTAGGGGTAGGTAGTGGAGTATATAGGCCTTGCTTCTTGATGGTCGGTTTGGCAATGGCACAAGCAGTGCAGGATCTGATGTGCTTCTCGACATCCTTTTGAAGGTTCGGCCAATAGAAATACTTCTGTAGTATTGCTATTGTTTTCTCGACCCCGAAATGCCCAGCGACTCGACTGTAGTGTGCTTCCCATATCATCTTGGCACGCTCGCTTGAAGGAACACAAAGGTGTCCCAGGTGACATCAAAGTGCATCTTGGAGGTGAAAATTTGGAACTTGCGTGCCCCCCAAGAGTGCCTTGTAAGTGTGGCCGAATTCTGGGTCACTCTCATAGAGAAGCGGCCAATCAGAAGTCTCGTGCCCACAAGAGTTGAGCACGGTGGTGAGCGCCATGATCGGTGGTCGGCTGAGGCAGTCTGCAACATTATTGGTGCTACCCTTCTTGTACTTGATGTTCAAATGAAAATGTTGCAGATATGTGGACCACTTCTGATGGCGATCATTCTGCAACTTCCCTTGTGTCTGTATGAACTGCAGGGGCCGGTGGTCTGTGTGGATGATTGTTTCCTTCCCCAACATGTAATGCTTCCATTGTCAACAAGCTTGCACAATGGAATACATTTCTTTGTCATAAGTGGGATACTTGCGAACTGTGTCAGACAATGTCTCACTGTGAAATGCCACTGGATGTCCCTGTTGAGTAAGAACTGCCCCAATAGCATAGTCAGAGGCATTTGTCTCAATCTCAAATGGCTGTTGCAAGTCTGGTAAAGTGAGCACTGGGGCAAAACAGAGTCGATTTTTCAATTTTGTGAATGCCTTCTATTGAGGTTCCGACCAAAAGAATTTTGCTCTCGCTCCTCCCTTGGTGACTTGACTCAGGGGCCAAGTGATATGAGAGAATCCCAACACAAACCTCCGGTAGAAATTAGCAAGACCCAGAAAGCTGCGAAGCTCTGTTATAGTGGTTGAGGCTAGCCAATCTTGAATGACTTGGATCTTGGCTGGATCCACATGCACCCCCCTTTCATCAATAATGTATCCCAGATATTGAACCTGGGTCATGCCAAAGTGCACTTCTCCAAATTGGCACACAACTTGTGTTGCCACATCGTTTGGAGGACTTGTCGGATGTGGTGAAGGTGCTCTTCCCAAGTCTGGCTGAAGATCAGAATTTCATCCAAGTACACCACTACAAATGAGTTGGTGAATGGCCGCAAGATGTCGTCCATCATCCTCATGAAGGTTGCGGGAGCATTCGTCAACCCAAAATGCATGACCATCCATTCAAAAAGGCCTTCCTTAGCTTTGAAGGCAGTCTTCCACACATCGGAGGGTTCAATTGGTACCTGGTGATACCCAGACTTCAGGTCGATCTTGCTGAAATATTTTGCACCTTTGAGTTGGTCCAAAAATTCATCAATCCGTGGGATTGGGTACCTATTCCGGACAGTGATCTTGTTCAGCGCCCGATAGTCAATACAGAGTCTCCACGTCCCATCCTTCTTCTGTACCAACACGATCGGGCTCCCACAAGGCGATGAACTTGGTCTAATGTGACCTTTTTGCAACAGCTCCTAAATCTGCCTCTTGATTTCATCATTCTTCAGAATAGAGCGCCGATAGATCGGTCCATTAGGTAGCGGCGCACCTGGGGTCAGATCAATCGGGTGCTTGACCTGACAGTGCAGAGGAACCCCTGTGGGTGAGGTGAATATGTCCCCGTACTCCTCCACAACCTTATCCATTTGTTGTTGTTGTGCAGAGGAGCCCTGTCTGGAGGTTGTGGCCATAGTCTTCTTCTTGCCCTGGGGGCGGATCATCAGGAAAACGAATTTCCTGGTTTGGGAAATGAGCTTACTGCATTGTTTTGCAGTAACCAAAGAGATAGCCGTAGGAGGTGGTACCTCTGGTATCCTGTACAACTTATTTCCCAAAGTAATAATAAGAGCACGAGGTCGAGACTCATACATAGCATGACGCTTCCACAAGTATGGTTATCCTAATAATACATCCGAAACATCAATAGGAGCAACGTCACATAATACCTCATCCGTGAAGGGCTTGATGCTATAGGGAAGGCGACACTGCTGGCTGACGCGAAGATCTCGTCCTTGGTGAAGCCACCCGATGGTGTATGGATGTGGGTGAGCTGTGGTCGGCAAGCCCAACCGCTTCACGGCGTCTGCTGAAATGAGGTTCTTTTAGCTCCCATTGTCGACAATGAACTGTACAGGGGAGCCCTTTACCCACATCTGGGAGTGGAAGAGACGTTCCTCCTCCTCTGGATCTTCCGGTTCCTCCTTCTGGACCTTTGTAGTGGCAACAGTGGCGTTGGGCTCCGCATCAATAATCTGTTTCCCTTTTCATTCCCCTTTTCAGGTTCTGATTCGGAGTCGGAGCATGCATCTGACTCAGAAGCCCTCATCTCGGCCACTAGCGACTGCTTGGCCCGACACTCACTTGTGTTGTGGGTGGAGCTCTTATGGAACTCACACCACTTTCCCGTGTCCTTCTTTGGCTTTACGGTGTTGTTCTTGTCTTGTGGCTTTGACGGGTTGTCCTTAGCCGCCATGCTCTGTCCTTTGTTCTGCGGTTTGGAAGCACATTTTCCTTGCTTTTGATTCGCAGATCCAAAGTCTCGCTTCTTCTGTTTGAATTTCTGCTCAATCTTGGCAGCATACCGGTATGCCGTACCAAGCGAGGAGATGTCGAAGAACTCCATTTCCTCCTGAATGTATCTGTGCAGACAACTGCGATACTTTAGCACCAAATGTTTCTCTGAATCTTTGATACCCAACTTTGTGCGCAGGGTATGGAACAGATTCGTCAGCTCGTGCACATCTTGATCCCTTTGTTGTCGCAGCGTGGTCCATTGTATGTATTTGTCCTCATAGCTCCCCACGGGATAGTACTGTTCCTTGACGGCGTCTCGGAAAGAATTCCAAGTTGGTACGGCCGAGAACAGAGAGGGTTCTGTCTAGTCCTTGTTCTCACAGTAGGTTTCCCACCAGTCCTTAACATGGGGGGTAGCTTTGAGGAGTGCAAAAATAATCTTCTCCCGGTCTGAAAAGTCATGAACCGAGAAATATCCTTCTAACAAATTCAACCATCTATCTACGGCATCTGCGTCTATTTGACCCTCAAATATGGGAATGTCAAAATTTACTTGTACCTTAAAAGGAGTCGCGCCTCCAGAGTGGCTGCTGGATGCAGATGCGCCGCCGGTGGGTAGCCGTTGAAGGATCTGAGCAAAGTTATCCATCATCGCGTTTCTTTGTTTTTCGACGGCCTCCTTGAGCAATATTTTGATAGGATCTCCTGCTCCCTCATCTTTCTTTTCGTCCCCCATGGGCGTCCGTCGAGGTTTGCGAGGCTGATCTTGCAAAGGTTCCACCAGATCAAGCCCTAGCTCCTTATACCCCGACCTCGTTGGGGACATGCGAAGAAGGATCGAGAAAAAGCAGACCGCTCTGATACCACTGATCCGGATTTATGCAGGAACGCAACAGAATAAACACATAACCATAAATACAGAGATGCAGCGGAAATAACACTTCATTTCATTAATCAAAAGAACTAGAAATTTTACTTCCCTTCAGATGATGAATAAAATGGTGCTAGGCATTCATGTGAAAGAGATGTGAGACTGATCTCGAACTGATTACAATCAGGCTGGGCATACACATTAGCTGAAAACAATGGGAAATTTATAAACGAGAAATCCTAACCCTGAGATGAGGATAGCCAAACTATGATTATGGATAAATTGGCAACCAACTTCCAGGCGTGTAACTTTGTATCAATCTCCGTTTATGTCACATACTATTAAGAATATGTCAAGAGGACTACAAATTTGGAGCAGACAACATCGGTCCATGGACCCATGTTGCTCTCCATTTCCCAAAAAAAAGAGTCGCCGGGCCTCAAAACGGCTCCGGAAGTTCAGGACCCGAAAAACTGCTAAAAATAGTAAACTGTGCCGAAACTGAAAAACTGAAAGAGACAATGGTGGAGCCCCAAGTGGAATAGGTGGGTGACCACCAATATCCACCTGGATCAATTATTTACTTAGAAATATGTCTTATAAAACTGATTTATTGTACAATGATATGTTGTGAACTATTTCCGCATGTTATTGTTTAAATATTTAAGTTACTGATTAAATGATCAATATCATTTTGAGAACTACTTCCTTAGTCTTGTTGATTGATTATTTCAGTTAAGAGGTTTTTAGATAGAATGTTTTTGGTAGTCACAATGTTAGTTAATTGAACTATTTCGTTAGCTTGATATTGATTTAAAATAAACATATTTAAATCTCAATTATTTAAAACATCTTACTCTCAATTGAGATAGATTTATATCTGCCTAATTGAGATATGATTAAAATAATTTTCTTTTGCTTGCATTTTAGAATAATATTGCATTTAGATTAAATTCTACATCCTTAAAAATTCCTCTTCCCAAAGAGGCAAAACTTTAGTTGTGGCCTGGCTAAGCCCACATTAGCTTAAGGTTCACTTTTCTTGTCTGATTGGCAAGAGAAATGATTTGATGTATCTTTTCCATTGATAGATAAAAGTCATATTTTAAGCCAATGGAGATTGAGAGAAGGTAACTAGACCCAGTTAAACCAGTTGGGTGGTCATCTCCCATGTTGTTGCAGCGAATTTCGAGGCCTCAACAGGATGGAAGTATGGAATGAAAGGACTTGGAATGAATGGGTCCATATGTTTATTCACGCCTTAGGACCAATCCCCACCTCCTGGTATTTGGATGTATAGCTACACTAGCACACTCGTCACCGGGGTACAATGATAGAAGATTTCATGGTGACATTTAGGTTAGTAGGAGGAACAGAGAAACTAGATGAAGCACTGCAATATATAGATGCTCCTGTCTTTGATGAGTCGTTGCCATAGAAAGAATGTGCTACTCCAACATGGGATGCACAAATGCAGGATATTTTCAATTGCTGAAATTTTTCAATAGTATATTGCGATGTGGATCCCAGAAATATCACTATCCCAGACTCAGAAGGAGAGCGCGTAGTTACAGGAACCCTATTGCAGACGATGGATTTGACCAAGCCATTAAAGTTGAAGGAAGTCAACATTGGAATGGAAGAGCAGCCCGAGATGGCCAAAATTGGGGATTATTGGGAGGATGATAAAGTTGGAAATATCGCAGAGCTACTGATCGAATATTAGGACCTATTCCCCACAAATTTCTCTGAGCTAAAGGGAATCGTGGGAGATATGGGTGTCATGAGAATCACCTTGAAATCGGATGCACGTCCTGTCAAACACTAGCCTTATAGCCTGAATCCTAAATATAAGAAAAAATTCAAGGAGGAAATTGACAAAATGTTGGCCACAGGTATCATTGAGCCAGTAGAGAAGTCGGATTGGGTATGTCCTATGGTGGTCCAAGAAAAGAAATCCAAAGGAGAGATAAGGATTTGTGTAGATCTGCGCAAATTAAATGATGCCTATGTGCATGATCCATTCCCTACGTCGTTCTCGGATGAGATTTTAGATAACGTGGGAGGTCAAGAAGCATACTCGTTCACTGATGGATTCTTAGGGTAGCATCAGATCAGAATCACACCTAAAGATCGCAACAAGACAACCTTTGCAACTGAATGGGGCTCCTTTCAGTACAGTGTCATGCCATTCACACTCAAGAATTCCCTTGCCATTTTCTTGTGTGTAGTTGTAGCGGTATTCAAGGAATTCATTCATAAGTTTTTGGAGGTCTATTTTGATGATTGGAAAGTTTTTATATTAGTAAAGAAGCATGTGTTGAACCTACGCATGATGTTGGATGCCTGCAGGAAACATCATTTTTTTCTAAACATCAAGAAGTGCATATTCTACATACCTTTTTGGATTCTATTAGGGCACATTGTATGTCAGTAGGGATTGATGGTTGACCCAACCAAGATTGCAGTTATCATCAATTTAGTAGTCCCCACCATTAAGAAACAGTTGTGCTCCATCCTCAAACATACTAGCTACTATTGGAATTTTATTTAAGGGTACGCCCTGATCACTGTGCCAATGGAGAAGTTGTTAAAGAAGGATGTATCCTTTTCCTGGGATGAGGAGTGTGAGAAGAGCTCTGAGCTCCTTAAGGGAAAGATGGTCACTGCACCTATTCTCATATTTCTAGATTGGGCGAAGGTCTTTCATGTACATGTGGATGCATCAGGGATAGCCCTAGGAGTTGTCTTAGTGCAACCCAGAGAAGGAGACATCGATCACCCGATTGTGTTTGCTAGCAGGAAACTTTCTAGTGCAGAGTGTAGCTATTCTACTACTGAGCGAGAAGGATTTGCAATGGTTTATGCCCTGCAGAAATATAGGCACTATCTATTGGGAGGACACTTCATGATGCTCACTGATCATTCAGCTTTAAAATACCTGGTCAATAAGCCTTTGTTTGGGGGGAAGACCTGTAGATGGTTACTACTATTCCAGGAGTATGATTTTGAAATAATTGTGAAGCCCTGGAGACTGAATGTTGGACCTGACCACTTGTCTTAGATTGAGAGTGGAGAAGAGCCAACTAATGTAGAAGAAGGGTTACCTAATGCACAAATTTAGGCTATAAAGGTTGTTAATCATCACTTCACAGACATTATTCATATCCTAACCACGGGAATGGCACCTACAAACTATTCAGTACAATAGAAAAAGGAGTTGTTAGCTCGCGCAGCTGATTTCACCATAATTGTTGGTCAATTATACAATATGGGAGCAGATGAGGTGTTGTGGAGGTATGTATTAGAACATGAAAGACAAGTTATCTTGGTTGAAGCTCATGGAGAGGTGTTAGGAGGTCACTATGCAGGGAAATCAACTACCTAGAAGGTGTTGAGGGCTGGGTTGCGGTGGCCCACATTGCATAGCGATGCCCACACATAATTTCGAGTCTGCGACACATGCCAATAGACAGGGAAACCTTCATGCATAGATGAGATTCCCCTGCAACCACATATGGCTTTAAAAGCATTCGAAAAATCGGCCATAGACTTTGTAGGACCCATCAATCCCCCAGGAAAGAATACGGGTGCACGTTACATCATTACTGCAACTGATTATGTAACCAGATGCGTGGAAGTGAAGGATGTGAAGGATTGTGCTGTAGATACCACTACGCACTTCATATTTGATCATATTTTGACCATATTTGGTTGCCCAAAGATCTTAATGAGTGATAGAGGTACGCATTTTGTTAATGAAATTATTGAAGCTTTGACAGAAGAATTTCAGATCCACCATGCAAAGAGTACCCCATATCACCCACAGGTGAATGGAGCAGTAGAGGCCCTCAAAAAATTTTTGGAACATGTGCTAACTAAGGTCTGTAATATTGATCGAAGTGATTGGGATGTGCACATCCCCTCAATGCTTTGGGCCTATAGGACCACATGAAAGAAACTAACTGGAAAAAATCCTTTCCGAATGGTCTATGGGAAGGAGGCCATCATGCCCATGGAATATATTGTCCCCAGCCTATGCATTTCAAATTTTACAAACATGGAAGAACCTGACATCATGGAGGAATGCTTGGCATAGCTGGTTGCCTTAGAAGAGGATCGGTTCATTGCTAATTTTCACCAGCAAGTTCAGAAGGCTCGAGAAAAATCTTGGCATGATCGACATATCCAACAGAAGGTATTCAAGGAAGAAATATTTGTGCGGCTCTATGATAGCCAATTTGCATGCCACCCAGGAAAGTTCCAAAAGAATTGGTTGGGCCCATACATAGTGAAAGATATTATAGATGGTGGTGCGGTCAGGTTGGCTACGCTGCATGGAAACTACCTTCCTGGGTACATTAATGAAAACCGCCTGAAACCTTATCGGGACAACCCAACACCTACCAAATGACTATATGGCTAGAGTATCTGTATAAGGAATGTTGTGCACACAAGGAAGTAAAATTGAAGGGGGGTTCAATGGGCATGCAGGGGGAGTGCGTCGGTAAGGAGGCATGGAAGGGTGTGACGGAGGTGCAGGGGTGCTGCGCAATTGGAAAAACTAGCCATTCGAATAGTAAAACTGGGTGAAAAATCGATTTTACCGTTGAATTGAGGGGGCACTTGGCAATTAATGCAGGGATCTGGAAGGATTTTTTACCATTTCCTTGATGGTAAGTTGCATTTAAGACTAATCTGATTATTTTTACCCATAGGAGGCTATAAAAAGAGGGGTGTAGGTCATAATTGGTTCCTTTCCTTTCCGAAATTCTTGTGCCTTGTGATTTACTTTGAAATATGTGTGTTGTGTGAATTTTCCATCTGTATGTCTGGGTGAGATATTCCCTCTGACAGCAGCAACCCTAAATTTATCTTTTGAGCAAGAATGACTACTTCTAACCCTGCCGCCCCCAAGTCATCGCATGTTTGAGGTAACTCCCGATGTGGAATAGGTTGTGTCTACGCCAAACAAGGGAAAGGGAAAGGGGAAGGAGAATGGAAAGGAAAAAGGAAAGGGGAAAGCCACGAAGTGGGCTGCGGTAAAGACGCGCACATCCCCTCAGATTGTGCATTCCCCTCGACAAGTGCCTAAGGCACACTCGCCCAATCCATCGAAGCGCCCCATGACAGATTAGGAGGAAGCTCTGCTAGTGGCCCTACTTTCATGTCTACCAACATATGTTAAGTCGTGAAACCAATGGTGTGCACCCCCAAAAATTTCAATGTTGTCCAAGAATATCTGCAGATGTCGCTGGTCCCGGAGGAGGTCCCCTTGATTGGTGATATGTTCAGGAGCCTCCCCTGCATTAAATTTGAAGATCAAGATCTAGAAAATGCAGACGCCTTCTCAGACCTAGCCCTGAAATTATATCTTAATAACGTGTTGTACAATAATGTGCCGAATTTGGAACTGATGCCATGGGCACGTGGGTTAGAGGGCTCAGGGATATTGAATTTTCTACGCATCCCCCACTTTGGCTTATATTCCATCACCATCCTAGTTGTGTGCCAGTTGTTGGCATTGATTCTCGATGGGTGCTTGTGGATCCAAGGCCGCATCTCGATCGACACCGCCTTAATTCACTGAATCACCAGCCTCCCCATGCAAGGGCCCCATCCCATGAAATTCTTTAGCAAGAAATACAAGTAGAAGGTTGTCTATGAAGTGCGGGATAAATATAAATTCGATCACGACAAGAGGGGGTTCCTTTTTGACACCATAAATGACCTGGGAGTGTGCATGGGTACTCTATTGCTCGCCTGTAAAATGATGCACAAGTGTCGGGCATCGGTCATCCTTGCCTATGTGATTCAGCTAGCCAGATGGTGTGAGAAGGGGGTCTGCTACAACTGGTCGCAGTACCTCTACGAGGAATTTTTGGACAATGTGTGCGAGCTGCAAGACCATGGCAACGCATTCTGTTACTCGTGGCTCTTAATGTTGATCGCCTTGATTGCGTGGGAGACACTTGATGATGCGGTGCTGCCTGAGGTCGACCCAGATGTTTGTGAAGGCGCGCGGATGCAAACCTTTTGGATTCAAATGATTCCAAACGCATTGAGGAGAACAAGGTGTTTTGAGTGTTGTTTGACCATGCACTGGCATCAACAATTCATTCCAGGCCATACTTGTTGTCCGCAGTCTACGAAAAATACAAAGGCATAGCTGAATTCCACGTCACCATGAACAATGTGCAGATCATGGCCCGTAAGGATCAAGCATGGTACAACCTTCTGTATATGGCCACGGAGGCAGATATTGACCAACTCATCGCAACCTGGCTGCCAGAATGTAAGCTTGCCTTCAAATCATTGGCCTGATCATCGCAGGCACCTCGGGGAAGGACGCAGCCCCGAAAGATACTGTCTCACCTAGTATAGCAAAAGAGACCAAGGTGCTCTCAACGGAGAAAACCACAACCAAGGAAACCCCCAAGGATGCCACCAAGGGGGAAAAGTAAGCATCTCAGCAGGACACGTAGGCCGAAGGGCTTGGTGGGGAGGGCGCAAGGTCCCCACGTGGAACAAAGCGCACATGTGAGCCGTCCAAAGGGCAGTGGAAGAAGTGCAAGGCCACTAATACTAGCAGGGAAACAAAGGTCACGTTAACAGAGGAATACTTGGATAAGATCGTAGATAACTATTGCCTCCGAAGACCGATGGGCTACCCTCGAAGATCAGCAAAAGGCTGCAGTGGAAGCCTTGCAGTCTGAGTTTCACGCCCTTCAGTTAAAAGCATATATGCTTCAAGAGAGTTTGAACTAGGCGAGGCAGATTCAAGCGATACTTCCAGCCACAGTTACAACCTTGACCACCGTAACCGAGAGTGGGATCTTCCCCCTCCCGGGTGCCACATTTACTGTAGTACCTCTAATACTATGCAAGCAAGTCCATGCTTATTCTATTTTCAATCTCGATGTTGTGAGACTGACATGTGAGCAGCTGCATGCTATCTATATATTCATCTCTGATGAGCTCCAACATAGATAAATTTGGGTGCAGTAGCAGCAAAATTAGGTCGTTCAAGCCATTGTGACCAAATTTGTCGAAACTGCCCAAGCTTAGGCAGCACACATCGCAGCAGTTTCGCAGCAGGCTGAGTTAGAGCATCTGATAGATCGACTACATGAGGATATGTCAGAAGTGATTCCTCCCTCCACTACACCACAGACCAAGGTTAAAGGCTTGTTCGCTGCATTAAAGGCATCCCAGACCGAATTTCGGGTTGTTAAAGCAGATCTGGAGCAACAAATCGCTACACTACAAGCCAAACTGCAGCCCGAGACCCCGCCTGAGGTGCACGCCCAGTGAGCCGTGCTGGTCAAAGAAGTCACAAGTAGTATATCAGCACAGATCACTAAGGGCTCTGAACTATTAGATATTTCTATGATTTTATGGTCCACACTGCAGCGTGGTCCCCTCCTCCACCAATTTAATCAGGATTTGCATTAGAAAGAGAAATATTTTGAACAGGTGGAAGCTAACATGCCTACCCTTGTAGCAGCACAACACCTAGTGCATCTTCAGACCATCTAGGCACTCAAATATGAAATAGTGGAGCTCCGTCACAAGAAGCAGGTCCTCAGCGACCACTTGAATCCATGGGTTGATGAAGCTCTCAAACATTCCCAGGATTTAGATGTGGCAGTAAAACATTTGAACCAGACCCTAGAGAGTGTCATCGCAACTACTGAAGGACCAACCTCACAAAATTTGGTCAACATCGCACAGATTGACGGCATCCTGCCCCTTTTTTCATTATTGTCGAACAATTCCAAGAGAAGATGAAGACCCCACTATCGCTGTGACGCGAGACGAGTCACAAGATTGTGTTGGGGGCCTCTTGGAGCGGGGTCCCCTAACCGCAATTTTGGTCCAGTTTTGTAATATTTTGTAATAATTAGTCTAGTGTAGGGGCTTTGGGGCAAGTCAAAGCCCCCAATGAATTGTAATGGGTCAAAGGGTAGACCAAGAGTCTGCAAACCATGATTTACATTCCATAGAGTAGCGCAGGCTAAGATGATATAAATAGATAGATGAGTCGAAGTCTAGAGGTATGTTTTTATTTGATTAAGCTTGGATACGAATCTATGGAACTATTGTGTGGATTATCTAGGTAAGGGCTCTTGCTGGCTATGTGCATGGATACCCTGAGTCCTCCTGTGTGCGGACCCCGATGGTTTTGTGCGGGAGCTAGTAAATAGAGTCTATAAGTTGGATTTGGATATGAATGAATGAGAAAGATTTTTTTTGTGATACCTAAATACTCTATGTTATGATTATTGGTTGCTCTTTATGATAGTTCTTGAGTTCACGTATGCTTCTAAATATTAATGGTTTATTGATGTGCACGTGGATGCGATGCTTAAGAAGGAAATGAATGGATAGATCTGGATGTAATTATCTTTTTTCATCTGATTTCTGAGTTGTTACATCTGATTTTGGGCTTTTCTTGGGTTATTTCTCCAATCTACTATTAAGGGTTTTTGTGTTAGGGCCTCTCCAGCATAGGTCTGTTAGATCTAAAGGGACCCACTTAAAATAACATTCTCTCTCTCAGGGTGCAGAAACCTGGTTCTAGCACCCTACCATACTACTTCGGGTGAGACCTTGACCTGCGCAAGCAGGCCATTGATGGAAGGCCCAATAGTATAGGGGTTTGTTGGTAAACCTTAAAACCGAACCTGGGTCAAGACCCCTCAAACCAACATGCACAAATGTTTTTTCTGTATTGGTTCTATTCCTCTCCTTCATTTTTTTATTTCAAAACATGGAATTTGTATCGATCCTCTGAAAGTCCAGGAAATCGTTGATTTTCTTGTGCCTTCTACCCTTATTTAGTTACAAAGCCTCCAATGGAAAGCTAAATTCTTGATGAGGTTCATCCCCAATTATATTGAGTCGACCAAAGGATTTACTCACTTACTTAAAAAAGGGATTCCCTTCTATTGGGATGACGATGCGTAGAAATCGTTCGATGCCTTAAAAGATGTATTATTCTGGGCATCTCTCTTATATCCCCTTGACTATAAGCACGACTATTTCCTATATCTCATTCCCGCCATCTCTACTATATCCATGGCTTTGGTTCAGGAATATGATATCGAGACTGAACGTCCCATTTATGATCTGAGTCAGAAACATAATGATACCGAGATTCAATATACACATGTAGAAAAGTTGGCTTTGGTGGTCGTTCAAGTCGTATGTATATTTCTCCATTACATATTGCTTTGGAAAACCACGATCATTTCAGATTGCAACCCTATGTCATACATACTATCACGTCAATTACTGGGGGGAAATTACTCTAAGAATATCATTATTCTCCAAGAGTTCGATCTGTAATTAATCAAATCCAAGTTGAAGAAATTCCTAGTTTTCGTCGAACTAACATGCGATCTCCCTTCCCTTGATGTTGAATCTACGTCTAAATATTCCATCCCTGATGATTCATTGTTTCTGATTTTGTCATCTGACCCATGTTATGGATATTTTCTGATTTATCTCTAGACCCAAACTTTATGACTTAATACCTCTCGCTTTGAGCAGCGACGTATCCGGTATCAATCCCAAAATTATGTGATTATCGGTGACACCCTTTACCATCGTGGTATTAATACAATTTTACAGAGATGCCTCACTCTCGAGGAGGATGAGAAAGTTCTTAATAATTTCCATTCAAGGGCATGTGGCTGAAATTTATCTGGTTATGCTACTGTACAAAATATCCTACCCGTCGATTACTTTTGGCCCACCATTTTCTGTGATTGTATCCTCACAGTCCAGAATTTTCATGTGTGCCATATCTACAATCATAAATACCATGCTGCTCTTGCTCCATTGTATCTCGTTATTATTGTTGGTCCCTTTTCAAAATGGGGTATCAACTTTATGAAATGTAACCCTCATTCGACCAGGGGGGCATGGTTATATCATTTTTGTTGTTGACTAATTTACTAAGTAGGCCAAAGTGATGTCTACATTCAACAACACTCGTGAAACGGTTGCATAATTTTCATTAACCACGTGATTTATAGGTTTGGTGTTCCACAATAAATAGTTATGGATCACAGGAATCATTTTCGAAATAATATGATGACCAAATTAACTACCAAATTGGGACTTTCACATGAAAATTCCACTCACTATTATCCTCAGGCTAACGGACAAGTTGAAGATATCAACAAATATCTTATTACTATGGTTCAACGCATGATAAGGGTCCATAAATTAGATTGTAATTTACTTCTTTATGCTACCTTGTGGGAATATCGAACCTCAATAAGGACTGCTACCATATTCACACCTTTTCATTTGGTTTATGGTCTAGAAGGGATCCTTCCCATTGATTGTGAAATTCCATCGCTAAAACTAGCTATCGAACTTCTTCCCACTACTTCCGCGGAAGAGGAGTACTTGGATGAGACCCGACGTGATGCCTCTTTAGCCAACAAAGCTCATAAAATATATATCAAAATGAAATATGACAAAAGTGTCAAACCCAAAGTCTCCTCGGAAGGAAATCTAGTACTCTTATATGACCAGGAGGCCAATAAGTTAGGCCTAGGAAAGTCCCAACCTATGTGGTTCGGCCCATACATTTTCGAGCGTGTCCTTGCAAAATGGGATTATGAGTTAGTAGATATAGATGGAATTCCTCTGTCATAGCCTAGAAATGGGTTGTATCTCAAAAAATATTATGCTTGATCCCATGCATATTACATTGTGTACATATTGTCTATAGGTGTGTTTACAGTGTGTTTTTTAGAGTTTCCCATGGTTTCTCTTGATCCTTTTTACTTTGGGTTGCAAATTTCAACCGCTCTCGAACCATATATTGGTTATTACGATGGTTCTAGTCATAGTACTTGGAACCTATTCTCTACAACATGGGCTATATTTTCTCCCAATGGCGATCTAGTGAGCATACAAAGGATTTTCATTGCCCACTCTACTAACAACATCATTGAGTATAGTGCAGTGGCTGAGATATTATCTGATGTTATTTCACATGGTATACATCGTATAGTTATTAAGCTTGAATCAAAACTCATAGTACTATAACTCACTAATATCTATTTAATGATAAATATCACCATCCTGCATGGTTTTCAGAGTGCATCTTCTGGAAATACATTTTGATTTCATACAATATGAACACATTTCTAGAAATATTAACACATTAGTAGATTCCCTAGCTAATTTAGTTTTGGATAGACCTTTGAAACTAATATAAGTAACTTTCAATCCACGGCACTGTAGAAATTTGAATAACTGTTGAATTATTCACCGAGATTATCCTAATCACACACTATTTGAGCTTTATGCATAATACATAACCTCCTCTACTATTGATCATTAATTGCGAAAATATAAACAAACGCATGTGCACATTAAAACCATAAACAATCACACATATAAACACAGTATTTGTGGGAAAGCTTAAAGCTGAAAACCCCCAACTATCTGTATATTATAATGATAGAGATCATGTAACAATCATTGTACAAACTCCTCACAAGCTCTCAGTACAATCTCCAATTGTTACACACTACACAAGCTCAGATCTAGCAAAACACATGCTCCAATCTGCTCCACCTGTTAGCCTGCCTCTACTGCACAATCCAAGATGAATAATGGCCCTGACTAAGTTCGAATCCACCTGGTGTGTACTGCGCAATCCTCATTGGCATCTCCATCAATGTGTGGTGCAAACTCATGCACAACTATGGCCACAACTGATAGTCACACTGCTCTTTCACCTACCTCTTCACTGGTCTCCTTTGAAACTATCCATGCACTGAAGTTAACTGATGTATTCTTTAGTTGATTTATGAGTTAATAATTAGTGAATTATTTAATAATTAATTCACACCACTCTCACTAGTGTATCAATCAGTTAGACTAGATACAACTAGCTCAGCTATGTTTAACTGAGTTAAACTGAATACAACTCCACTAACTTCCTCAATCAACTCCACCAAACTCTGTCACATGAGTTCTAACTGAAGTCTCCATGCAATAGATCCACTTAACCCTCAGGAATAGCATAATTCCTTCTGTCAGCTGCATGTGCCACATCTGTGCACTTAACTGAAGTGCTCCAAGAGGATAAGATAATGTTTAGAGTCCAAATATTATTAAGAGCTAATAATATTCGACATATCTATTTTTAGACTGGCAATCTAAAAATAGATTATGCCCAGTATGTCTAAAAATAGAAGTCCATCTATTTTTTCTGACTTGACCAACCATCCACAAATAGCATCCTGCAACTCATAGAACATGATCCATATGTCTAAAAATAGACTTTGCGCCAAAAATAACCTGCGGGCCCACTTAGTGAAGGCGACTTCTTTTCACTAAGCTCATCATCTTGTTGCATTCTCAACACTCCCTCTCAACAAGATATGGATTATCTGCAACCCCTATCCTGCCTCTGTGGTATTCAAATTTGCTCCTGGTGAGCGCCTTCGTCAAGATATCAGCATCCTGATCCTCCATAGGAATGTATGAAAGTAACATGACCTTCCGCTGCACACAATCTCTGATATGATGATACCGATGTCAATGTGTTTATATCTATCATGAAATAGTGGATTAACTGAGAGTTTGATGCAACTCTGATTATCACAATAAATCACAGTAGGCTCTAAGTGAGAACCGAACAACCCGACCAGGATCTTCCTCATCCATATAGCCTCGCATGCAGCCAAACTCGCTGCCATATACTTGGCCTCTGCTGAACTGAGTGGCATGGATCTCTGCTTCCTGTTGTACCAAGAAACTGTTGTCAACTCGATACTGAAAATCCCTCCAGATGTGCTCTTTCTGTCCGTTGGGCTCCCTACCCAATCTGCATTCGTGAAGCCACATAGCTTCACCTCATCCGACTGTCTGTACCACAATCCATATCCCGATGTGCCTCTGAGATATCTCGATACATGCTTCCCCGCCTTCCAAAAGAGCTTGGTAGGCTTAACCATAGCTTGTGAAAGCTGGTTAACTGCATAGCATATATCGGGTCGTGTATTGACCAGATACATAAGTGACCCCACCAACTGTCAATAAACAGTGGCATCCACTACCTCCACTGAAGTAGCATCCTCCTTCCTCCAACCACCCAGAAGAGGAGTATCAACAGGCATGCAACCATGCATGTTGAACTTCTCCAGTATCTCTCGGGCATACTTACCCTGAGAAACAAACAGCCCATCACTGCGCTGCCAAATTTCCAATCCCAAGAAATAATGAAGGAGGCCCAAGTCCTTCATCTCAAAATATTTTGCAAGATCCTCCTTGCATGAGAGTATCAACAGCTCATCACCTGTCAAAATCAAATCATCTACATAAAGTACAATGATCAGCAACTTACCCTCCACCATAATCTGGTATAGGTTAGGATCTGCCTCACTCTTGGAGAATCCAATTCCGGTGAAATAACTGTCTATCCGTGTGTACCAAGCACGAGGTGCTTGTTTCAATCCATACAATGCTCTCTTGAGCCTTCACACATGCGACTCGCTGCTGAAGATCTCAAAACCTTTGGGCTGCTCTATATACACCTCCTCCTCAATCACCTCGTTGAGGAACGCAGTCTTCACATCCATCTGATAAATGTTCCACCCCATCTACACTGAGAGAGCAAGAATCGTCTGTATGGAATAATACCTTGCGACAGGTGCAAAGGTCTCCTCATAATCGATCCCCTCTATCTGTGAAAAGCCTCGGGCAACAAATCTTGCCTTATACTTCTCCACACTTCCGTCAGCTGCCTGCTTCGAACCCACCACTGATTTCCCTTCCAGCCTCGGGACAATCTCCCATGCACTGTTTCTGACAATCGAATCATACTCTTCCACCATGGCATCTATCCATGCGGGATCCTCCACAGCTTCCTCGAAAGAGGATGGCTCTGTCACGATACACTTGCTCACAAGAGCCATGTATCCAGTATACCAGTCAGTTGACTTTCTCTGTCTGCACTGTGATGTAGGTGTTCCTACAACCTTCTCTGCATCTTGAGCCAGTCGCTCAGCTTCTGTAGTGCGCTTCCGCCCTCTGATGGTTGGCACTATATGAGTGATCTCTTCCACTCCATGAACCTCCTCATGTGGATGATCCACATCCTGAGGCTCATCCTTAGGAACTAATAGCTCCTCATCTGCATGCAAGTGTGGCTCCCTCTCAAGCGAACACTTCATGGCGTTCTCCTCCTGAAATTTGATATCTCGTCGCACAACAGTCTTGCAACTGTCTAGCAAATACACATGATAGTTGTGGGGTGTATCAGTGTACCCCACAAATATCCCAACCTCTGCAGTCGGCTTCAGCTTCTTCCTGGCATCCTTCGTCACATGAATGTAAACAAGTGAACCAAAAATCCTCAAATGGGAAATATCAGGCTTCTTACCAAAAAACGCCTCCTCGGGTGTACTCATGCCAAGTATCTTGTGAGGACAACGGTTCTGCACATATAATGCAGTATTGCATGCCTCCGCCCACAATTGAATGGGTAGGCCCTGATCATGCAACATCTCCCGTGTAGCACCCACAATCGTTCTGTTCTTCCACTCAGAAACCCCGTTCTGCTGTGGGTTATAAGGTGCTATGAGCTCTCTTCGAATTCCTTCTGCGCTGCAAAAGTCCTTGAATTCGCCAGAGATGAATTCAACACCATTGTCGCTCCTTAGAGCCTTCACCTGCTTCCCCGATTATTTCTAAACCAATGCCTTGAACTCATAGAACTTTGAGTATGTCTCGCTCTTCTTCTACATGAAGAAGATCCAGCACTTCTGAGAAAAATCATCAACAAAGATCACATAGTACATGTGCTTTGCTGTCGAAGCTATTGGGAGAGGTTGGGTCCACACATCGTCTGTGTGAATCTCTCAAGCTGACTCACTGGCATGACTTATCCTTCTCGTGGGAAAGTGTGCTTTCATAAATTTTCCCTCCTATGCATATCCCTTGCACCGATTTGACTGCACAAGAGTACCTGTGGAAGCCTCAATAGAAATCAGAAAGATTCTCAAAGATCCTATGGCAGTAATTAACTCTCCAATCTCTCCGTGCCACAACTCGGCCATCATCCCACCACCACTCCTTCGCCTTTGCCTACCATTGTTGCGTGTACCATCTACCTTCAATTGATAAAGGTTCTTTAACTCGAACCCCTATCCTCCGGGTCTCACAAGTTAGTTTCATCATAAAGAGGGGTGCCTTCTAAAGACAATATCATATCCTTGTCTTCTAACACGCTGTCACGTAGATAAGATTCTTCTTCAATCCTCGAACATTCATCACTTCCTCTCGGTCACTTCTAAGGGCTTACCACACTCTCTCAAAGGGAAATGGTAATTCACTGTCAAGATTATATTACTTCATCATCATCGCCATCTCGATAAAAATTAAGATCTTTTCATCCAGATCAAGAAATCTTGACTTCCTATCATGGTAAAAGATGACTACTGTCCAGAAAACTGTTAATCAACCCATCACACTTGATACCAATAAGCATGTGATCAATAAAAATCGTTCTCTAACCGTGAGGTTATGGCCTTCTTCACCGCAGATCCATAGAGTCTGCTATTTTCTTCTGTGGACAATTTGTGGCATATCGTCCATGTTGGGCAATGTTGAAAGCACTTCACCTTCTGGACATGTCCTTCTTCTTGTTTTCACCTAATTGAGAAGCTTTCTTGATCTTCCCTCTTTGCTTTGGAATCTGTGTTGCCAGTATTCTCTAATGTTCTTTGATACGAAAATTCATCCCCAGAAATTCCTCACTTTATCTCCTTTTGCACAAGATCCGACTCAAAGTCGCTCCCATCTCCGGAAAATTTCTCAGACTCATCGAGCAGATTCTTGATAATGCCAACTTGAAGCTCAAGGAGGAGGCCAAGCTCACCAAGTCTCATCATCTACGTCACCCCCACACTTCCCACCATCCCCGCATTGGGCAGAACTTCATGAGGTACTTGGGCATACCGTTTCTTCTCCATCTTATGTTTCCTCTGAAGCTTTATCCTCGAGCGCCAACCTCCTCTCGGTCACTCTTGCTTTGGAATAAATTGCCGTGCTCACATTAAGAATGAGAGTTTTACTATTAGTACGTGACACCATGTGATCCTTCACGTCCTCCAACAATCTCTGACGCTACCGTTGTCTTTGCCAGCCAAGTACGGCAAGATTTGTGAAGTAGGCTTTGGACTTAACATCTATGAACTCCTTCAACCCATTGTCATCTAGCACCGCCTCCATCCCGTCCTTTTCATGAAATATAATCAAGCCGCCCTCAATAGCATACTCCAAACGAATCCATGAAAGACATTCCAATCTCTGACACTGGGGCATATACTGTCAGAATTAATTCACCAAACATTAAAAAACCAACCGCTTAATGGTCGGTAATTGCTCTAATGATAAATATCGCTCGATACTATAGAAATTCCCTGAATAATCATGAATTATTCACCTGAGATTGTCCTGATCACACACTATTTGAGCTTCATGCATAATACATAACTTTCTACTATTGATCATTAATCATGAAATATAAACAATCGATGCAATATATTAAAACCATAAATACCAATGCCATTATACAAAATATAGCATTTATGGGAAAGCTTAAAGTTAAAACCCCCAACTATTTTTGATATTATAATGATAGAGATCATGTAACAATCATTTTACAAACTTCACAAGTTTCCTAAGAAATCAACAGCACACACAAGTCGCATCTAGCAAAACACATGCTCCAATCTGCTCCACCTGCTAGCCTCATTTCTCTACCGCATTGCAATCCAAGATGTAATACGCCCTGAATGAGTTCAACTAATCGTAAAATTGCTAACTCATTGGCATCTCCACTAATGTGGTGCTAACTCATGCACACCATGGACACAACTGATAGTCACACCGCTTTTTCATCACCTCTTTCACCGTCTCCACCAAACCTGCTTCATAATCGTTAATTATATTATTTAGTTGATTACGAGTTAATAATTAATTCACACCACTACTAGTATCAAACTTCAATAGACCAGATACAACTAGCTCAACTATGTTTAACTCATTAAACTGAATACAACTCCACTAATCTCCTCAATCAACTTGCACCAAACTCTCGCTCACATGAGTTCTAACCAAGTCTCCATGCAATAGCTCCACTTAACCCCTGTGGAATAGTGTAATTTTCACAAAGGTATAGCAATTTCCAGTGCACTAACCTATGCTCCAAGAGGATAAGATAATACGTGAGTCCAAATATTATTAAGAGCTAATAACATCTTCGGACATATTTCTCTGGCTTTAGACCGCAATCTAAAATATCACGCCTAGTAATGTCAAAATAAGTCCATATTTTTTCCGTCCTTGACCAAATCATCCACAAATAGCATTCCCAACCTATAGAACATGATCCATATGTTCAAAAATAGACATAGTCTAAAAATAGACTTATGCCAAAATAGGTTTCAGTGCCCACTTTTAGTGAAGGCGACTTTTCATTTTAAGTCATCATCTTGCTAAATCTCAACAAATACATCATATTGAAAGCATAATAGAACTAGAAACACCTAATATAGTATATAAATAAATATTAAGAAACACATACACATACATATACATATATATATATATATATATATATATATATATATATATATATATATATATATCATCCATATAAAAAACTACAAGCAATATTAAGTAGAGTCAAAATCAATGGTAAGTTTACATAAAAAGACACTAGCATGAGCTACCTTGCATAGTAATCGACCAATACGACTAGGAACTCTAATAGTGTGTTACTAAAGTTTTTGTGTGGAAGTTGATTGACCATGGCCTCACTTCAATCCCATGCAAGCAATCCCTCCATGAGGCACTCTACCTTATATAGGACCTTCGCTACCTCAAGATCTCGGTAGTGGGATCATAACCCATTGATATGGACTCTGCTTCTTTCCCACCGCTCTCAGGACGTCTTATGTGTGATGTATATAGTGTAGTGCCCATTGGTCATGTCCAATATTTTGCATGGAAAAATAAATATTTAATCTAGGAAGAATAAAAATAAAAAAAATTGTGCAAAACTTTTTAAAAATAAATGGTCAAAGTATCTTAATCGTAGCATCCTAATGCTTCAAATTTTTCTTAGGAAGAACGAAAGCCTGCGATCACTATATAAATTCATCCATGTAAAAGGATATTCATCAAACATGATGAATTTTCTACAAAACCATCCAAAAAAGGTTACTGTGGAAAGATGACTGCCATGAACTCCGCATGTATGGCTCTGCATTATCCACCTTGTCATCAGATACTCAATGGATTTGGGTCGAGCACAATATACCAAGTGGGATTAGTAATGGCACCCACCTGAGAAGAAGAGACCAAGGTGAGACTATAGCAACCTAAGTTGGTTCACCTCCTCCTTTTCATTTCTTTAGTAAGTTTTCCTTCCACCTTCACCAAGACACCCTCTACCTCAAATAACATTGTTGGCTCTAGACACCTACTCCATACGACATGAATGATCTACTCACTACATGTAGTGTCGAATCGCTTCGCCAACATTAAGATGATGAAAAGAATATTCTTAAAGTTAATTGGACCATCCTCATCAATATTTCCATCCCTATTAGGAAAGAGATCGAGGTCTCAATACGAGAAATATAGTCTTTCACCTGCCTCACCAATTACTGTCTTACCTAGAAGAGAGATTAAATTTCTTGGAAAACCTAGAAAGTAAATATCATGTACCTATATCTTGAGTATATTTTCCCTAAACCTAAAATCTTGTACCAACATCCATGAACGCACAAGGTATTTCTAACAACTCATTTTTTGCCTCAGTATTAGAATCCAAAAGAATTTTTAAACAACTTGGTAATTTTTAAGCACCTAAGGTGAAGGGTCATTTGCCACATTTAAATATTGGTGAGATTAGTTTTCTTTATCTCCAAATGAATGAAATTTCTTGTGCTAATATGGCAACAACATCAACATAGATTCATTATTCTTCCACAAAAACTGGACAAATGAGTCAAACTAAAAACAAACTAATATTTACAACCAACGCTCTCAGAAGATGATGATGTTGCACCAATATGTTCATGAACAAACATCTCCATGTTAGCCTTTGTAATGAGGTGCTGCAATTGTGGTGTTTTTATAACCTTAGTGTCTAAACTTGAAACTATTCAATGACAACGTTAAAAACAAACTGCAGTGATGATAAGTAGCTTTATCGTCTGATCCACAACAATTTAAAATGGTTCCCCTGACTAATTTTGGACCAGCAAAGGTAATGTCTAGGAAAAGGGGCCCATATAAATACCAGTTGATGAAGGTAATGAGTAAAGAAAATAAAAGTCATTTTGGTTATTATAATGCTTTAATGTTATTATTTTTATTCAGTTTTTGTGGATGATTCAGATATTCTTCTAGCTTTGTTGTTGAAACAAGGTTAATCCTTCAGTATAAGTTTTGAGCGTTCATGGCTTGTTAGTGTTTTTGCTATGTTTTAGTTACTTTGACTCGTGAGTATATTTTTATATCTTTTTAACTACATAAACCAAAAAAGTGAAACTGATAAAGAGGATCAGAGTCAGTCCTTTTCTATATCTCAGTGATGAAACTACTGTTGATATCTGATTTTCAAACCCCAAATAGTGAAACAAAACATAATTCTACCAGATAAATTTAACCTTTAGATCCATATGTTCAAACCACAAAAGTATATAAATACCTTAGCCTGTCACAGTCAGAGTTTCTTTGATGCTTTCTTCACATTTCTTGAAAAATCAGATACACTTCATAGTTCATAGTGTAACTTCAAAGTTTTCTTTTTCCTCACCGTTCTTCAACTCCTTCAGTTAAATTGAAAATGTTAATTTTAGGTTTGTTGGACTTTAAAATCTCTCTGAATGAAGATATCTGTTTAACATGATAAGGTTTTAACCACTCCTGATCATATTCAATATTATATTACTGAGACTTTAATCCTATGAGCTGAACTTACAGATCAAGAACATGTTGTCCTCCTGGCTTATTAGCACAAAGAGGCACCGGCCAATATTATGAAAATTGAAAACATGGGGATCTTATTTCAATGGTATTATAAAGTTCTTGAACATCACAATGCTTCAATTTCACGTCCACAGGCCATTAAATGAAGTTGAAACATACTTCCTCCGACTCTAGTTATCACACTATCGTCAGAGCTATCTTTGTTTTAGTCACGTCAGAACTCCATTTAGTGTCAATGATGTTCAAAGCAGTATTTGTTGATCTTGTTTTACAAATATTAGTTTAGCTCATTTCAGCGCCTTATCTTTCCCCCACCTCAAAGCCCACATCACCATCATTGATATTTATGTCAGAATATGATACACGTTTTGTGTCAGCTGATGGGGATGTTATCAAGGCCTCTCCTAAGTAGGGTCGTCACCAAAGATCAATAATCATGCACTGGGTCCAGAAGTTGACTTAGAGCTACCTCCCTGATAGTGCAACTTTTGTGCTTGAATACACCACGAAATCTTCACCTTCTTGTAATGTTTACACTAATTTTATTCTACCAAAATATTTTTGCAGTTTAATATCATCCTTATTTATCACCACAAGAATTTATCAAATGAAGGTCTGAGAACCAAACACCACTGGTTTTTTCCACTTGTTGAAGAAACCCATCATCAAGCCGTATCATAAAAAGCTACAACATGTTTCAATTTTTCATCAATATCCGTTAAATGGTTAGACATGTCATTAGTTTGGTCATAATTGAGAAGAATCCAGATCATCATCCATATTGAAGAGGCTGCATCGCGAACTATTGAAGATCATACAGGTGATTGATTTGATTATGTAGAACACAACAAAAACAGAAATAAATATAAACATGGGATTAAAGTAAATATACTACTTGGTTGATACCAACATCAAACAAGCTACATAGAATGGAAATGAAACTAGTGCTGGGTGATGGTATTCTGTTCATGAAAATAGATGTAGTTTAAATGCTCAATCGTTACCAACTTGGTAAATTTTTAAGACATCGGCAACATGAAAAATCCTAAACAACCTAAAACACAACTTCAAGATATGGAACGCCAGAGATCGAGAAAATGATTCAAGTTATTAAGCGCAATTTTAGAGGCAGCCATAAACTTTATTCACATTCATTTGAAGAAGAAGTATGGCTATCAAAATATCTTCCTTCCTGAAGAGAAGTTTGCTAAAAGTTCATGCCTATAAGTTTAGTCATCAGACCTCAAAGAAACACTCACGTTAGAAACTGCCATGAAAGTTTAGGTCCAATCGCTAAAAATTAGTAAACGTTAAGAACAAGAAACTAGACTGAATCCAATGCAACTAGAATAGTGGCTCACTAACATTCATTCATCATTCTTCCTCTTCTTTATAGCTGTCATCCCACTGTTATGGAGCCTCCAGCAGGAAATTTCAAGAATTCGTCCCCTCAGAACCATCACCGCGTTAGAAGAGTTAATATCGAAAACCAATAGCTATCCTTGATGGAGTAAGTTTTGATCCATGTCCATGATCCATCAATTCGTGATGCATGTCTGCGCTTTAGTTTGTAGTCATAGCTATAGCACTTTTTCACACGTTCGATGCAAATCTAACAATAATAAGAGAAAAAGAAATTTCGCAGGCCCAATAATGAATAATGGATCGATATCATGAACGCCGGAATATTAGCTCGGCGCATTATCCCTACAAACCTGGCATTGGGCTTCCAGCATTCGGCAACGATGTTGGTAAGCCCCAGAAGGCGTTTATCTTGCAAATGTAGCCAACCTTTCACCTAAACCAGCGGGAATCCAACGTTGATTGCGTCGCGAAGGTCGTTCATCAATAATATTCAACCACATGGGAGCGGACCTGCCAGAAGATGCTGAACTATTAACAGCTTTCAGCCCACCCCGCTTCACTGGTGATCCGACGGTTTAATCTTCCCAATAAGTCTGAAGTGTAATGCTCGCCCATCTGTTACAGACAGGCGGCTGAATCCCAGCTCCACTGCAGGCAGACGTGGCCTTCAGCCATTATTGTGGAGAGCCTGGTTGAGTAGTTGCGCGACACAATAATGCAGATGCTTTCATCCATGTGTGGATTTAGCTGACTGGCAGTCACATCGTGTGGCGATCATCCAGCGCCACCAGCTGAACTCGCCGGCCACCGGCTGTAAAGGGCATCGCCAATGACAGCTCAGTGTTCCAATAATGATCAAAGAATTGACCAAAACGCCCAATTGGCGTTATCCTGAATCAATATAATGCACCACAGAGATCAAAGGTAAAATCTTGTTACCTCATCAAAGAATAGCTTTGAACAGTGGCTTTTACGCTGTGATATCTTTCCTCAGAGAGCCACCTCAGTAATGGTTATCTTGTGGAATCAACACTTAATTACAAAACCCGTCGCGTCATGCTCGTAGTGAGAATAGCCTGGCATGTAATCCATGCGGATATGGATTCTACCGCTTTCGACTGAAAGAAGAAACGAGAGCATAAGAAATTTCTCCAGAGCTGTCGTTTTGGAAAACGGTGCAACAGAGAATGAGATTACTTTTCTGACATCACGTCATGTTGAATTGGCTATAAGAAAACAGACCTGTAAATACTTCAATCGCTTTCACCTCAAATGTCAAAGGCTCCATCAAAGTTTTTTCTCTATAATCAACTTTATATGCTCGCCAATGAAATTGAGAAAGTCCGATGGATAACAGCCATCCAGAGATGTGAAATAATGGTGAATGAAACATCTTCCAGAGAGTGCTCCGCATGTGTTTCAATTTGATTACCGTTGGTAGACGGTCCAATCAAGGTGCCCACGTCTAACAGAGGTCAAGAACAAGGTAGCTACTAAACCGTCGATCTTCATGGTCGGCCCATGAAGTCCTGCAACAGTTGATTGCGCTTTGTCTTTGTTTTATCGATACCCTGAAATGAACCATAAAGTGGACCCATTATGATGGAAATCGCTTCATGGTCCTCAGGTGTTCCATGAACCGGTAGGGTTGGTGATCTGGATGATAGCTTCTTCCTGGGTCAATTCTTCCGAGAGACGAGCGAAACCCGCACAATGAATGGTCTCCTCATATGACAGTGGTGGATGCATGACCGCTCCAAAGGGGTAGTCTCATCGCGAGGCGCTGTCACAGGATGCCCCACCAGTGCAATACCCAATGGGCAGTATCATAGAACTGCTCTGGATCTCAAATGGTTGTCGAAGAATGGTGAATTTCTTAAGGCACCTGGGTAAAGGGACCAGAGGCGACATTTCCAAACTCCGCCAACGCCTTCATTGAAATCATGTCAAAAGAATTTCTTTCTTTTTGCTCTCCCTTTGGGTGAATGACCTAAAGAAGTATATGATGGCGAGAGAACCTACCATCAAACCTCCGAGTAGAAACCAGGCAAGATCCATATGGAGCTCGCCAGATGGCGTTAAACAGTCAACCCGCAATGACCTTGATTCATGGCAGTTCAGCACTCATCAATGTCATTAATGCTGTCTGTTATATTGAACCTGATCATGAAAAGATAAAGGCACTTTCAAATCTGGTCATAACTTTTTCAGTCGCATGGAAGCTTGGAGGACTTTATCAATGGGGTGGAGGTGCCTTCCAACTTCTGCTTCGGTGATCATGATTTCATCAAAATACACCACCACAATTTAGCTGGTAATGGTTGCAGAAGATGTCATCCATAGTCTCTTCATGAAGCGTTGTGGAGAATCTGTAACAACTCAATCACACCTGTAATCATCGGTATCCTCCTGATTTGCTAAGTTCTTCCACAGATTGATAGCTTCGATTGGCACTTCGAGCACCACTTCGTTTATCCGCTTTGAAAGATTGGTTCTCTCAGAGCTGTCTTGATGGTCATAAACTGCGTAACTTGCACATTCCCAGATTTCGAAAGATTTTTCATCAATGCTTCAAAATCATCAATACAGAGCAGCCCCAAGTCACCTTTTCTACCCAATGCTGATCGTTTTCCGGTGAAGGTCAATGAATCGATCTTGATGCGATCTTCCGCGTTAGTTCTGAATCTTCTTTCTGATTTGGTTCAGCCTCCAAAATAGAGCACAGAGAGAGTTGGCATTGGGGAAATGCATGCATGGTTCAACCAACGAAAGGCTTGATCCGTGATAAGGTGAAAATCTCAAGGCGGTGAAGATGTCCTTAGCGCCTTCCAATGACCCGTTCATCTATTTTGGTCGCAGGAGTCGTTCCGGAGTTCATACGCTATACACTTCGCTCTCCGTAGCATCATTGAGCACTTTTCGCCAAATGATTTTGCCAGACTTTCACAGATCAAAGAGAGATGTTGAGCAGCGGCATCTTCAATCATGAACTCACAGCCGTTCGGGCAGCCGGTAAGAATAAACGCAAGGTCGAGACCGGCATACGAAGCGTCATCAGCAGCAAGAAGGTCAAAGTGCATCACAAATTCTGGTGAGTGAGAAACATCACACACTGATTCATGGAGCGTCTTTTGATAATAAACAGCATCAAAGGTATTGTGAGCGTTTGAACATCTTATCCTGTATGTTTCCACCTCATCATTAATATTATTTCTAAAGTGTTAGAATCAGAGTATTCCAATCATGCCATAATAATCTCGCTGTAACACAATAGGTTGATATTTGTTCTTTCATTGTTTGGACAATGAAATGCAAACAGGGAACTTTTGGAACGTTATTCAATGGAGCAGCACTTCTTCCTATCTTTAATTTTCTAAGATGGTATGCCAATGGTAAAGAGGTCGCCCATAATATGCTTCCATTTACTCCCTTGACTGCTCCACTTCAGCCAAAAATAACTTATCTAAAAGTCTTTAGTTGTCGTCATTGATCTCGCTGGTCAACACCACTGTGCTACAGAGCTTTGGTAACTCAAAGCACCACTTTTCATGTCTTTTGGTTCATTTGTTTTTTCTTTCTTTGTATGCTTCAATGCTCTTCCCAGTTACTCTGCTTTAGCCTATTCACCTTTAGTGCCCATGTTTAAAGCCTTTGAGTTTTTACCGCAGAATTCAAACTTTCCTCTTCACAATTTCTGCTCAATCTGTAAGTGTCATCATGTCGTGACCAAGCGAAGATGTTAAGAACTCCATTTCCTGAGACGCCCACAGGAAAATGGTACAGAAATACTCAGAATAAGCTTTCTCTGAAATACGATGTTCAATCTCAGCATATGGCATGGAAATGTATCCATCATTCCCGCACATCTTTATCCCTTTACAACACATCATAATGCATTATATGTACTGTCTCTGCATTTCAGCAGAAGATTATTCCTTGATGGTCCCAAGAATCTGAAGGTGATGATTTGGTACTGAAGTGATCTACCTCGCCTTTTCTCAGAATAAGTTTCACCTTTTTCCTGATAAGCAAAAAGAAACAACTTTATTGATAGCGGCTAGTTTTCATTGGAAAAGTCATGAACCAAAATTTCTGGTTAGATCCAACTACATTCCAATGGTTCACCCATTATGAATTCTAAACATAAATCAAGCAACATGTACCAATAAAAAGAGGAGCCTCCTCCAAATGGCTTCCAAATGGCGCTTTGTAAGTCATCAGTACTTATCAGTATGGTCTGATCCATCATTAAAGTTCTGCTTGAAATTTCAAGTAAGATTTTCAATGTTCTTTCTCCACTGTGATTATTTCCAGCCATGAGAGGTCGCCTGAGGTTTCATGGGCCAAACGATAGTTAAATTTTCAAACCGTAATTGAGTTTCCAAACCTTTATATAACTCAATCTTGCTGGGACAAAGGTGTTAAAACAACACCTGTACGCTAGACACAATCCTGATCATCAGTCTGGAGTTTGAGTAATAACATAATTAATAAACAAATAAGAAAGTCATGAAATTTTTAAAAGAGAAAATACACTTCATTTATTGACATCAACATCAAATAAGCTACACAAAATAATAGTCAAACGATATTGAAGCAATGGTATTTTAAGAATGCTGTCATTGATAAAAGAGCTACAAAATAGAAGAGTTTTACGATAAGGTGCAAGAACACCTCAAACAAAGAGAGCGGCGAGTGCGATCACCAAGTGAGTTCAGAGTGTTAAAGGCAAAGAATTAGCAGACAGTCACTTGAAGTTCATGAGTTAGAAGAGGATGAATAAAACCCACTAAACTGCCCGCTGGTTAATCTGAGTAGACCTTTTCATGAGATCATCGCCATGATTTAATATATCTCATAAAGAATCCAAGCTTGAATCAAGGTGTTTGAACGGTTAAACCTCGTTTAATGTCTTCCTTGGTCAATCACAAGGAATTGATCAAAGATATTGTGCACTTTGACTAGTGTTAAATCCTGCAAACAATGTTGATAAGCCTTTGATGAATGGACCCTACAATTATTTGTCTGAGCAGTTGAAATAAAAGGGAAAACTTCATAATGTGCAAATCTCCACAAAAAGAAGAACTTAGAGTGATTCAGTTCATGACACTCTCCTGTCTCCTCAAGAATTAATGCTAACCATACTTTCCTAATGAGTGACTGTAAAGTTTCCATGGGCAAGAGGAATCTGTGAAAGCAAAATAATGCTGTATCCTTGCACTGGTGCAATTGAGATTTACCCCATCAAAGATCAGCATCCAAAGTTTAACTCGCCCTAAATGAAGTTCCATGCAAATTTAATCCAGAGTTTATTTGTGTTCAAACGTATTTTCCTGTCTGAGTGGGAGTAATCTAACCTGAGTTCAATTATAATAATACATTTAAGAGGAGCTAAACTCATAAATAATTGTAAAGGTGGATGGAACCCTTGAGCTGCACAGAGGAACCACGAAGAGTGGAATGCAGAAAACGTAGTTTCTCATTTTATCGCACCGTCACTTCAGCAGAAAGTGTATTCATGAAACTGCCATGATTCCATAGAGGATCTCCACACGTGTCCCCAGCTAATATGGAAACCGTTTCTCATTGCGCGCCATTGTGTGCATTAAGACCCTGGCCGAGGACCCCATATATTGACACAAGACGCCGATCTCGGGAGGAAGGCTCTATTGGAATGGCGATCGCATCTGCTATGTGAATGTGAGTTTATCCAAAGGTAATGTGCACATATGTAGTCCATTGAATTCTCCGCCAATCGTATAAGTGTAACTTTTGAGCCAAAGGTATATAAGCAGCTCAATGAGTTAAAACTTTAGGATATATATTTAAAATTCCCAAGGTCCAAAACATATATATGTGTTGATATATATATATATATATATATATATATATATATATATATATATAATATCACCCTTATATAATACATCCACATGCGGGTTTATATGTTCAAAGGAAAACGGCATTTCTAAATGAATTAAAGGTGGTGAGTATTTAATATATTCTAACAAGTTGTGCTGGGTCTTAATAAAGACGCCAGAGTTATTTTGTTTGATTAAAAGAAAATAGATATATAGCTTATAAATCGCAATGAATAGGGAACCTAATAAAGATAAGTAACCAAAAAAGAGAGTGAGGTGGGACATGTATGAGGAAGAAAAAGAGGTAGAGGAGTATTCAAAAGATACAATCAGAATTGAATGGAAAGGTTTTGAATCAAGTTACATTGCTTTGGTATGTAATTGAAAGTTCCTGTGAGAAAGATAAAATCACCTAGAAAGTTGAAATGGTACATTTTTTTCTCAGGTAAAACGATAAAAGAGAAGAGAATGCGTGAATTGAAGAAAAAGAAATAATCAAGCAGATATACATATGATTGAATCCACAGTAGTGAAATCAGCGGTAGTGAGTAATGGAGTCACATATCCAAGTAAATCAAAGAAATGCTTCTTTATGAAAAGAGGGAGTTGAAGCTTCCTGGCAAGTTGTAGCTTGTAGAATTTGGAGGCTGATCCTCCCCTCTGTAGGTTGTGCTACAGAAACCAAGGTAGAGGAGTTGGAGCTGGTTCTTAAGAATACAACAATAATAAGATAGTTTTTCCCTTGTGGTTTCCACGATATCTCAAAAGCTTTGTACATGGGATGTTTATGTGTTGATCTAGTTTATCTAATCCTCATTAATGATATTGCTATTAAGTCTGCTATTATATTATATTAATACTTGCTACTCACATTCTGAAGATTCTATCATATATTAAGCTGAATATGAAACGAAGGTGTAAATAGTCATGGAAAAGTTTGAAAAGTTCATGAAGAATGTGTTAAATCATTCACCCCTCCTCTCATTTTTTAACCATGTTCAAAATTGTATCAAAGGGGCCTTCCTTTTGTGTGCTTAATAAATCGAAAGTGATCCAGGTTCTTTTTGAGATGGCTAGTCAAGAAGATCTCAACAAAACAAAAGCCTTTTTTCACTGTGCAAATTATGCCTTTCTCGAAAATCGTAATGAGAAACATGATAGCTGTCCTTGAATAGCAGTTTGGGTCGTGGAATTTTGGATATGATTCTAAGGAAAATTTAGAAAGAAGCCAAACAAGATTTTGTGGCTAATGCAAAGAAAATGAATGCAATCTTGAATGGACTATGTTAGGCAGAATTCATCAAAGTAATGCACAGTGAGACTGCCAAAGAAATGTGGGAAACTCTAGAAAATATTCATGAGGGAGACAAAACGGTGAAGACAGCTAAACTTCAAGTCTATAGAGCCTAGTTTGAAAATTTAAAGATGAATGATGATGAAGATATTGCTAGCTTCTTTTTAAGGGTTGCAGAAATTGTCAATAATATGAAAGCAGTAGGTGAAACCATGCAAGAATGTGTAATTTTTCAAAAGATCCTAAGATCTTTGACATCTAGTTTTAACCCCAAGGTTTTTGCCATAGAAGACACAGTCGATTGGGAAACCTTGACCATGAATCAGCTGCTTGGAAAACTAACAGCCTATGAGATGAGACTGCCACAGAGAAAGTCAAATGTAAGGGAGGCAGCCTTTAAGGTAGAGAAGAAGAAAGAAGAAAGAGAAAATATAGGCTCATGTTCTAATGAATAAGAGGCCAAATTTATCAGGAAGTTGGATAAAGGCTCAGGTAAGTATAAAGGTAAACTTCCATTTAAATGTTTCAATTGTGGAAGAGTTGGACACTATGCTTCTAAGTGTCCTTATAAGAAAACAAAGAATCAGGCTTAGGAATCAGAGAAGACTATATCTAAGAACTGGCAGAAAGAGAAGAGATTCAATATAAAATCTTTCTATGCTCAGCAAGACAGCAGTGCATCAGAAGACTCAGCTGAATTCTCAAGTGAAGAAGGAACATCAGAATTTGTTTTGATGGCTATAGAAGAGTTGGAAGAATGTCTTCTAGAAGATGAGGAAGAAGGAGAAGTGGACCTTGAAGGGGATCTAAGAAGTGCCTTGGAGGAAATTGACAGACTGAAACTAAAGTGCAGAAAAGAGAAAGACATTCTTCTCAAATATGTAAGAGAGGAACAAAATTCAGAAGCCCTCATTTAGTTAAAATTAGAGCTTGAAGAAGCCAAGAAGGTAGAGGATATTCTACTTAAGTAGATCAAGGATAAGACTCAGGAACAATAAAAGTTGGAAGAAGAAGCAGTTTTCTTAAGGAAGAAATTAGAAAATGCCCAGAGGAAAATAGATAATTTTCAAATAACAAGCTCTAGTAAGTTAAATGAGATTCTAGATGCTCAAATATCTCCTCTAATAAAAACTGGAATAGGATATGAAGGAGAATCAAGAAAAGGCAAAGAAAAATAAAACAAAAGTATTATTTTTGTAAAAGAAGATGAGAATATCCAAGCAGCTTAGAAGATTTCAAAGGAAGAAGAATCTTGCAATAAAGCAGATAAAAATCAGGAGGAAGCTCAAATGAAAAAGGATGAAGTAAATAAATTGTCAATTGAAAAAAGCTTGTATACTCCCGAATATGTCAAATTTGGAAGTCATCAAAAGAGATTTTTTCCTCCTATGAAAAATGCCAGTTGTTATGCCTGTCACAAATTGGGACACATTGCTGCATATTGTCATACAAGAAGAATAAATACAAACCAACAAAGGATGCAAACAGTAAATTTTTTTACTCAAGTAGGAAGATGGAGAAGACAACCTTTTATCAGGTATGAAATTTTTTTTTATGGATACTTTTTTTATTGTAATGAATTTGGCCATAAAATCATAGAATGCAAGAAATATGGACAAAGAATGTTGTTCAAAACCTCAAGCAGGTTTATAAATCATGGAGAGTTTATTCCTGCTTATAATTCTACTAAATATATATCCAAATGTTGTGTATGCAATAAAAATGGACATATGTCTTCTAAATGTCCTCTAAGAGAATATGGTTCATCATATGAGAAAAGGTACCAAACAAGAGGATGCTTGCAGTGGAAAAAGAAAGTGAATAAATGTGACTTGGCCCTAATAGCCCAAGATCTAAAAAGACAATGGTATTTGGACAACGGTTGCTCAAAGCATATGTCAGGAGATAGAAGCAAGTTTATAACTTTTGATGAAAATAAATATGGAAATGTTACTTTTGGCAATGATAAAGTAGGAAAAATCAAAGGAAGAGGCTCAGTCAATCTGGACAATGGCAGAGGAAAAGCCCAGGATGTACTATTTGTGGATGGGCTGAAAGAAAATCTATTGAGAATTAGTCAAATGTGTGATAAAGGCTGTGAAGTTATTTTTAGAGCACAAGACTATGAAGTAAGGTCAAGCACCATTGGAAAAACCATGATCAAAGGTGTTCGAATAGAAAGCAATGTCTATGTAGTAAAATAAGAAAATGAAGCATGTCATCTTAGCAAATTTGAGGAGTCTTGGTTATGGCATAGGAGATTGGGACACATAAACTTTGATCATATCATGAGTCTAAGAAAAAAGAACGCAGTCATAGATATGCCAGCCATAAAGAAGCCTTCAAATACAATATGTAAATCCTGTCAGCTAGGTAAGCAGACCCATACATCCTTCAAAACCAAGGAGAAGTTATCTACAAGCAAACCTCTTCAGCTTGTTCACATGGATCTATGTGGGCCTTTGAGAACTAAAAAACCAAGTGGAGAATCCTATTTCATGCTAATAATAGATGATTTTTCCAGAATGACATGGGTTGAATTTCTCAAGCACAAATCGGAAGCACTTGAGAAATTCAAAATATTCAAGGCTTTCGCAGAAAATCAAACAGGATGCAACGTAAAGTGCATCAGATCAGACAGAGGGGGTGAATTTACAAATTATGATTTTGTAGATCTGTTCAATGAGCATGGGATAAAGCAACAGTTCACAATTGTAGGAACACCTTAGCAAAATGGAGTGGCAAAGAGACAAAACAGGTCTGTACAATAGATTGCCAAAGACATGATGCAAAAAAGTAACATTCCTCAAATATTTTGGGAAGAAGCAGTACACACAGCTGTGCATATCCTAAACAAAGCCCATTTAAGACCGAACGGTGACAAGAATCCTTATGAATTATGGCATGGTAAACCAACATCAATCAAGCATTTTAGATTTTTTGGAAGTAAGTGTTTTATAAAAAATAATGATGAAAATCTGGGAAAGTTTGATGGAAGAGCAGACGAAGGAATATTCTTAGGATATGCATCCAAGAGTAAAGGTTACAGGTGCTACAGCAAAATGCTTCACAAAATTGTAGAAAGTATTGATGTAAGATTTGATGAAGAACTATCAGAAAAGATAAGAAGTACATATTGCAGCAATCCTTCGGAAGTTCATGAAGAAGAGAATCAAGATGATGATGAAATAAACAAGCCAACAAAAGATACAGACTTGAGATCAAAAATTTCCTCAAGATACACTCAGAAGAACCATCCAGAAGATCAAATCATTGGGGACAAGAGTGTAGGTGTATAGACAAGAAGACAACTAACTGAATAGACTGAAGAGGTATACCTAGCAATGTTGTCACAGATAGAGCCAAAGAAGTTTGAAGAAGCTAGCAAAGGCAAACATTGGGTGAATGCCATGAATGAAGAATTGGACCAAATTGAGAAGAACAAAACTTGGGAACTAGTTCCAAGACCCAGTTGAAAAATGTCATTATTTCAGAAAATGGGTATTCAAAAATAAGATGAATGAACAAGGACGGGTAATCAAGAAATAAAGCTAGACTTGTGTGCAAGGGGTATTCACGGGTTGAAGGACTTGATTATGATGAAACATTTTCCCCTATAGCTAGAATGGAAGCTATCGATTGTTTTTAGCTTTTGCTTGCTATCATGATTTCTAGTATACCAAATGGATGTGAAATTTTGCCTTCTTTGAATGGAGATTTAGAGGAAGAAGTCTACATGGAGCAACCAGAAGGGTTCTCCTTAACAAATAATGTAGACTATGTTTGCAGATTAAAGAAAGCATTATATGGGTTGAAACAAGCTCCTTGAGCATGGTATTCAAGACTGGACAAATACTTGCAAAAATAGGGGTTCAATAAAGGGGGAGTAGACAACAACTTGTACATAAAATAAAATGAAGATGAACTTTTGATTGTAGCAGTGTATGTAGATGATATCATGTTTGGAAGCAATAAAGATGAGTTAACAAAAGGATTTGCTGAAGAGATGAAATCAGAATTTGAAATGTCTATGATTGGAGATCTTACCTTCTATCTAGAACTAAAAATTCAACAAAAGAGCACGAGCACATTTATCTCACAAGAAAAATATCTAAAAGAGATGCTGAAAAGATTCAAAATGGAAGATTGCAAACCTGTGTCAACTCCCATGACTACTGGATGTAAGCTTTGTGCAGATGATGGAACAACTGATGTAGATCAAAAACTTTACAGATCCATGGTTGGAAGTCTGTTATACCTAACAGATTCTAGACCAGACATTGTGTTGGCCATAGGACTTGTGGAAAGATATCAAGTAGCACCAAAACAAAATCACTTACTAGCAATTAAAAGAATATCATATATCTACAAGGGACTGCACATTATGGGCTATGGTATCCAAAAGGAAAAAAAATCATTTTGATAGCATATACAGATGCAGATTGGGCCAGCTATGTTGATGACAGGAAAAGCACAAGTGGAGGCGCATTCTATTTAGGAGAAAGTCTGGTGGCATGGTTAAGAAAGAAACTCATAGCAGCAGCAGCATGTTGTACACAAGTCATGTGGATGAAGCAAACTCTCCAAGACATGAAGGTAAGAATTGATGAACCTATCTCAATCAAATGTGATAACACAAGTGCTATAAGTATATCTAAAAATCTTGTGCTTCACTCAAAAACTAAACATATCCCAATCAAGTATCATTTTCTCCGAGAACATGTGGCTCAAAAGATAGTAAAACTAGAGTATGTACCAACAAAAGAACAGAAAACAGATATATTTACCAAACCTATTGCTAGAGAACCATTTGAATATTTGAGAGATAGACTAGGGGTAGTATCTATATATGCTACTCTCTGATATGAAGAGAAAGCACAGTTTCAGGGGGAGAACAGAAACGAAAATATCATTCCAGGGGGAGCTCAACCAGTAAGGGAAGCATGAAACAGGTCCTCAGGATCAAAAGGATAGAATCTCCACTAAGAGATGAGCAGCTCTTTAACATTGATGTCAAAGGGGGAGGAAAATCAGATAGGCAGAGGAAGCATTGGATTATTTGTGGATGTGTTGCCGTCAATGCAAAAGGGGGAGACTGTTGGAAATGTTGTCATTGATGGAAAGAAAGGCGAGCGAGCGAGAGGTAGGGCGGCGGAATACGAGGAGGAAGAGATGAAACGGTCGAGCAATAGGCTGAGGTCGAGCGAGGAGGCACGGTGAAGGTAGGCGGAGATGAAATGGTCGAGCAATGGAGGCAAAGGCAGAGTCGTTATCACAGCGAAGGCAGAGGCAGACATGAAATGGTCGAGCAATGGAGGCAGAGGCAGAGCACAGCTGGAAGATACACTAAGTGTTTTTTAAACAAAGAGAAAAGTATATATATATATATATATATGCGCAGCGCACTATATACGAAGTACCATAAGGTGGGACCCCTCTACAGAAAATTTCGAGAATCATTACCCCAGTTGAAGGTTACATTAAGGCGAAAGCGGAAGCTTATATATATGCAGTGCGATACATATGCTGCGCCTTATATATAAAGGTCCAAAGCATATACATTTATATGTAGCACTCTATTGTTTGAGTTAATATATTGTGGGACCCTCACCCAATCGCATCGGAAAAGTTGACAGCGGAACAGGTTAACAACAGATTGCAATTGCGATGAAAGAAGCAGACCCAGTCTGTTATGGACTGTGATTTTATATGTTTGAGTTCTAGCCTAATCGCATCGGCACAGTGGTTGATTGCATCGGAGAAGAAATAGAGCATCGGAACAACTCAATGGAAGTTGCGATTGTGATTAATTGCAATCGGAAATATATGAAAGATATATATGTGTATAATCAAAGTTGTGGTCCCGAAAATAGTTATATACATTATTTCTTGGGTTCAGTTCTAATTTTCTCATTAGCGGAGATTATATTTTGTGTTCATATAGTGTATTTGGCTTACAATATCTCAAAGGGTATTCAATACGAGGTGATATATTAAAGTTATGTGCAAAGGTAAGCCATACATTTATTGCACATCAAGTTTTCATATGAAATAATCTGTAATGCTGAGCTGTGGGTCCAATACATGGTCTGACTTTTGATCTATGCAATATATTGATATATATATAAAGATCAAATCCTATATAATGCATTCGTATGCGGGTTTATATGTTCAAAGGGCACTATCATTTGAATGAATTAAAGGTGTATTAAACATATGTGGACCCATGAATTGAATACTTCATAAAATATTGTGATGTTGGTTAAAGTACAAGGCATATACATTATAGTTATGAATGCGAATTTTAGACTACAAAAGGTTTGTTCAGATTCAAATCAAACAAAAGTCATATAAGGTGGGACCCAGGTCATGAATCGCATCGGAGAAAAGTTTTGGAAGTGGAACATATTGACAAGAGTTCCGATTGAAATACGGACCCGACGAATCAATAAGTCATGATTCATATGTGTGTTTGAGTTCCGGACCTATTCATTGCATCGGACAGAAGCAGAACATCGGAGCAATATATTAAAATATTGCGATTGCGATGAAGAACTGGACCCGATGGGCTTATAAACTATGATTTATACATGTTTGAGTTCTGCATCAAAGAAAACCATCATCGCATTTGCACAATTGAGTGAATAGTAATACATCACATCGGCAAAATAAGGTGAACAGTAAGTCATCGCATCAAGAGTATTCAAGTTGCGATTAAGTGCATCGGAAAATAAAGCAGAAGGGTTTATAGACCTGTGGGGCTCAAATCTATCAGAGATTAGCATTGATTGTTCGTTAATATAAATACCAAGGTTTATTAAGAAGGTTATAAAACTTTTGATTGGGGAGCAGATATTTGTTTTATGAGAATGAAAAATCCAGAATGTGTATTTAATGAGTCAAAGCGTTTCTTGTAAATACGAAACCAAAGGTTATATTTTTTATGGTTCATGATAAATATTGTGAGTACTGATATATCCGTGTTGTTAAAAAGGTTTTTTATAAAAACGCCGAGAGTTATTTTATGTTTGATTAAAAGGAAGTTGTACATACAGCAGTTATATAACTGCAATGAACAGGGAACTGAATAAAAGAGAAAACAAAAAAGAGAGTGAGGTTGGATGAAGGAGTAAGGAAAAGAGAAAGAGAGGAGTGCTATTCGAAATATATACTGTAATTGAATGAAAGTTTTTAATTGTGTATATTGTTTGTGATGTAATTGGAAAGTCTCCGGAGAAAGATAAAATCCCACTGTAAAGTTGAAATGGTACATTTCTCTGAGTAAATTGATAAAAGAGAAGAGAATGTGGAATTGAAGAAAAAGAAATAATCAAGTAGATATGAAGACTGGAGTATAGTAAAAGAAATCAAAGGTACAAAATAGAGCTGATATCCAAGCTAAATCAGCAAATGTTTCTTTTATGAAAAGAGAGGGAGTTGAAGCTTCCTTGCAAGTTGTAGCTTGCAGAATTCGAGGTTGAAGCCTCTTGTAGGTTGGTGCTTTCAGAAAATTAGTGGTGAGAGGGAGTTGGAGCTTGCCTTTACATCACAACAATAATAAGATATGGTTTTCTCCCTTTATGGGTTTCCACGTATATCTGGTGTCTCTGTGTGTGATGTCTATGTGTTGATTTGGTTATTCAGTCTGCTTAATACTTACTGCTCTTGTCATAATTCTGCTGTTACATTGTCTTAACATTTCTGCACATATAAGCTTGGTTCCATATAAAATTAATCATGAAAGATAAATTGTAAATAAGTTTAATTGAAAAGTTTTAAAAGATTCTTGAAGGTGTTAAATGGATTCACCCCCATCCTCTCAGTTTTAATAAGGTTTCAACAATTTGTATCAGAGCCGGTTCCTTTTTGTAGCAGTTTAACAACCGAAAGGAGATCCTCGGTTTTTGGGATGGCTAGTCAAGAAGGATCCTCAGCAAACAAAGCCCCTTTTTTCACTGGTGCAAATTATGCCTTCTGGAAAATCAAAATGAGAACATACATAATGTCTTTAGGAATAGAAGTTTGGGCTGCTGTGGAATTTGGATATGACTCTAAGGAAAATGTCTCAGAGAAAGAAGCCAAACAAGATTTTTTGGCTAATGCAAAGGCAATGAATGCAATCTTGAATGGACTGTGTGAGGCAGAATTCATCAAAGTAATGCACAACGAGACTGCCAAAGAAATGTGAGAAACTCTAGAAAATATTCATGAGGGAGAAAAAAAGGTGAAGATAGCTAAACTTCAAGTCTATAGAGCCCAGTTTGAAAATTTAAAGATGAATGATGATGAAGATATTTCTAGTTTCTTTTTAAGAGTTGCGGAAATTATCAATAATATGAAAGCACTAGGTGAAACCATGCAAGAATGTGTAATTGTTCAAAAGATCCTACGATCTTTGCCATCTAGTTTTAATCCCAAGGTCTCTGCCATAGAAGAAACAGCAGATTGGGAAACCTTGACCATGAACCAACTTCTTGGAAAACTAACAGCTTATGAGATGAGACTTCCACAGAGGAAGTCAAATGTAAGGGAGGCAGCTTTTAAGGCAGAGAAGAAGAAAGAAGAAAAAGGTGATATAGGATCCTGTTCTGATGAAGAAGAGGCCAAATTTATCAGGAAGTTGGATAAAGGCTCGGGTAAGTATAAAGGTAAACTTCCATTTAAATGTTTCAATTGTGGAAGAGTTGGACACTATGCTTCTAAGTGTCCTTATAAGAAAACAAAGAATCAGACTCAGGAATCAGAGAAGACTATATCTAAGAACTGGCAGAAAGGGAAGAGATTCAATAGAAAATCTTTCTATGCTTAGCAAGACAGTAGTGCATCAGAAGACTCAGCTAAATTCTCTAGTGAAGAAGGAACATCAGAATTTGTTTTGATGGCTATAGAAGAGCTAGAATAATGTCTTTTAGAAAGTGGGGAAGAAGGTGAAGTGGACCTTGAGGGGGATTTAAGAAGTTCCTTGGAGGAAATTGACAGACTAAAACTGAAGTGCAGAAAATAGAAAGACATTCTTCTCAAATATGTAAGAGAGGAACAAAATACAGAAACCCTCATTTAGTTGAAAGTAGAGCTTGAAGAAGCCAAGAAGGTAGAGGATATTCTACTTAAGCAGATCAAGGATAAAACTCAGGAACAAGAGAAGTTGGAAGAAGAAGTAGTTTGCTTAAGGAAGAAATTAGAAAATTCCCAGAGGAAAATAGATACTTCTCAAATAACAAGCTCTGGTAAGTTAAATGAGATTCTAGATGCTCAAAGATCTCCTCTGATAAAAACTAGGATAGGCTATGAAGGAGAATCAAGCAAAGGCAAAGAAAAAGAAAACAAAAATATTATTTTTGTAAAAGCAGATGAGAATATCCAAGCAGCCCAGAAGATTTCAAAGGAAGAAGAATCCTGCAATAAAGTAGATAAAAACCAGGAGGAAGCTCAAATGACAAAGGATGAAGTAAGTAAATTGTCAACTGAAAAAAGCTTGTATACTCCGGAATATGTCAAATTTGGAAGTTATCAAACGAGATTTTTTCCTCCTATAAAAAATGCCACTTGTTATGCCTGTCAAAAATTGAGACATATTGTTGCATATTGTCATACAAGAAGAATAACTACAAACCAGCAAAGGATGAAAACAGTAAAAAGTTTTACTCAAGCAGGAAAATCAAGAAGACAATCTTTTATTAGGTATGCAAATTGTTTTTATGGATATTGTTTTTATTGTAATGAATTTGGCCATAAAATCATAGAATGCAGAAAATATGGACAAAGACTGATGTTCAAAACCTCAAGGAGGTTTATGAATCATGGAGATTTTACTTCTACTTATAATTATACTAAATATATATCCAAATGCTGTGTATGCAATAAAAGTGGACATATGTCTTCCAAATGTCCTCTGAGAGAATATGGTTCATCATCTCAGAAAAGGTACCAAACAAGAGGATGCTTGCAGTGGAAAAAGAAAGTGAATAAATGTGACTTGGCCCTAATAGCTGAAGATCTAAAAAGCCAATGGTATTTGGACAGCAGTTGCTCAAAGCATATGTCAGGAGATAGAAGCAAGTTTATAACCTTTGACAAAAATAAATCTGGAAATGTTACTTTTGGAAATGATAAAGTAAGAAAGATCAAAGGAAGAGGCTCAGTCAGTCTGGACAATGGTAGAGGAAAAGCCCAGGATGTACTATTTGTGGA